>PVKC010021059.1:0-18321 GCA_004027635.1 Crocidura indochinensis | reverse complement strand
TAAATAAATATGAATGGAGACAATAACTTCAATAACCACACCAAAACAAAGAAATTGGCAAATAGTAGATAGATAAATACAGAAAAAATTGTTTTGTGCTTTTTGCCATTTTTTTTCCCCTCCTGCATAGGCACAGTAAATATTGGGGTCGTTCGAAAAGGAATTTCCTTGGCCTACAAGATACAGGGTTTCTCCACCCCTGGAGTATATAATAATACATATTTTTATTCTGTTTTATTTATTTTATTCTCACATTGGCAGCAGTCTCATTTCCTAGGGCGACATTTTTGTCCTTTTCTTTCATTAATCCATTTATTCATATATTTTCTTTGAAGTGCTCAACAGAGAAGCTGATGGCATCTGACAGTTTGTTAGGTGTAGGGCACAATTGTCTTCTGAAATTATTTAAGTGACTATTTTAAATGATTGGATGCAATACTCTAGAAAATGATATTGTTATTAAAAATATTATAAGAAAAAATAGAGGGCCAGAGAAATAGCACAGCAGGGAGGGCTTTTGTCTTGTATGTGGCTGACCTAGGTTTAATCCGTGGCGTCCCATATAGTTCTCCTGAGCCAAGAGTGAACTCTGAGCACAGAACCAGGAGTAACCCCTGAGTACTTTTGGGTGAGGCCCAAGAAAAAGATAGTAAGGTAATAATATCCAGAGACAATAGATATGATGCCAGGAGGACCAGTTCTTGATCACGTTGGACAAGAACTGGGTGTTGAACAGAGATAAAGTGATAAAGGTACAGTACCTGTTATTAACAATAGAATAAACTACAATATATAAAAGGAAAAAAAGGTGAGAGTGATATAGAGAGAAAGAGATAGAGAGAGAGAGAGAGAAAGAGAGAGAGAGAGAGAGAAAGAGAGAGAGAGAGAGAGAGAGAGAGAGAGAGAGAGAGAGAGACATGGAATAAAATGCCTGCCCAGAAGAAGGCAGGAAGAAGGGTGGGAAGGAAACTGGAGACAGTGATGGCAGTAAATGTGCGTGAGTGAAGGGTGGAGAGCATTGTAAGATGAAAAACCAATTGTGAACAACTTTGTAAACATGCTGCTACAAAAGGAAAGGTAAAGATATTAAATTCAATAATGTAAATAAAACTTAAACCCATTATGTCTTAATGAACATAAAAGAACTTCAATTGTCACCATGTTTGCACTGGACCAGCTCACACTCTTTTCTCAAAAGAGATGTAAATCAAGTTGTGAAAAATCAGGGTACACTGGCCATGCAGCAGAAAGCTGCCAATCTCAGGAGAGAGCAGGTCAAGCCCTGCTGAAACCAACCTACTACATCCATCACCCAGATTAACCATTTTACGTAATGCTCTGCCTCACCACCTCTCTGATTCTCTTCAGGGACACCAATCTGACCAAACTTTGTCAGTTTGGTATTGGTATTTGGGCTGATATCACCAGGGCTTCTTGGAGCCAGTGAAGGTACCCTCCCAACCCCATATTCTCCATCTTCTAGAGGTTTGGCATTTGAGAACATACCCCACAAAAGCCACAGTATCAGTAATAGTGCTTTGAATTTCTGAACAACTTCATTTGTTTGAAGCTGCCATCCCTATAGGAACACCCAATTTATAAAGAACAGACAGCTAACAAAAGTTAACTGAACCTTCTACTATTGTATTAATGACTTCATTGGAGATACAATAATTTTCATAAAAGTGCTTGCCACTGTACTACTTTTATTTTCTTCCTGTCTTTCTTATCTTTTTTCTTTCCTTTCTTTTTTAAATAATTTTTTTCTAACTTATCTGGAAACAAATGTATTATGTTCAACTATGTCAACTCTATGATGCATTTTCTTTAAAGAAAAGAAATGAACCTCATTCTTACCATTTTGCAAACTGAGCATCTTTTACTTGCTCCCTTTTCTCCACATGTGGTGCAAAATTCAACATCCACAAAACCCACCTGCCCAGTGATGGCCTGAGTAAGCACAGAGAATGCGGTGGGATCAGAACCCTGAAGTAGGCAAGAAAAGAAGAAAACATTAGGAAATGACTATGAAGAAATGAGAGAAATGACATTCTCTGATCAACATTCCTTAGAAACAGGCACACGACAGGAAATCATTAAGATGACACACTTTCCTAATGACAAAATGACAAATGTTCTTTGAGTATATTTTCTTCTACACAGTAGAGGGAAATAAGTCCAGAAATCAAATATTCAAAGAGAAAAAAAATGGCTCTATTCCAAAATAAAAATATTTTTAATTTATGAACTATTCAACAATTTTCAAAACTTAAAAATATACTTTAATATGTAATACTTAAAGCTGCATCTGTGAGTTTTTGGTTTTGTCTTGTTTGCCTAATTGAACAAGATCACTTTACAGTGTCCCCGAGTTCTACTTTGGAGGCACCCAACTCCCCCAAAATGTAGTACATATGAAGAGAATCTCATGCTCCTTGAGAAAATCATGATGGGTTTCCTTTCATGTTAGTCTTAAGACCACGCTTGGAAGGAAGACAGTGTAATAGTAAAAAAAGGTATACAACATGTCACTTCATATATACAAGGTATTTTTTTAGTGTAGATAGTTTTTATTAAATGAAACTTATTTAGAAAAATGAAAGAGGAGAAAAAGAGAGAAATTACAAGTTCAAAAGAGAACATGGACTTCTTCAGAGTGGAAAACACAAGCACAGATACACAGAAATAAGCAAGTGAATTATGTCTGCAAGGGAGAACATGGGCTTGAAGAGAGAGTCTCTACTAAATATTCAAGTCAGTAATTTTATAGGGAAAAAATTATTTGGTTGATGTGCTCAAATGCTGGTATATATCAAATGAATGAATAAAATTCAATTTCCAGCTTCCATCCCATACCTTTGAAATTAGCAGGGGAATCAGACCAGCAGGGTCCTCCAAATGCAAAGCAAGTACTCAGCCCACTGAGTTATCACTTTGGCCCAAAAATGGTACTATTAAGGATATGATCCATTTACCTATAGTGAACAGATCAACTGTGTGCAAGGCAAGCACTCTCCCTATTACTACGGGCTCTATTTCTTGTTTTCCCTGTATTCTTGCTTGAAGGTAGAATTTCAGCTACAATTTGGTGATGAAAACTCCCCACAGTAGACACTGCAAGTTGTTTCTCTGGTAGCAATTCTGTCAACTTCCTCATGGATGGAAGCATGATTTGGCTCAGAGTAGCAGTGTTTTAACCAACAGAAAATAAGCTTCTCCACAAATGTCTGTGTTGCTCAGAGTGAAGATACAGCTCAGGCACTGAGTTTCTGGACAATATGCCTAATAATAATAATAATAATAATAATAATAATAATAATAATAACCCTATTATACTCCCCTTTTCTCTTCTTACTTGCTTGAGATAAGAACATAAGCATGAAGGAAGAGGACCAGATCTGCACAGGTCATAAAAATAGGAGGATAATCTATGTTGGGTGTGGAAAAAGGAAGTATAACGTACTGGATCATATTTCATTTTTGAGCTTCTCTAACAGATTTGGCCTGCAAGCCTTTAGGCTTCTGAGAATATCTGAATCAATCTTTATCTATTTGAGGCTTGAGATATACAGTAGAATGGGTAGGATGCTTGCCTTGCATGTGCTGATCTCTGGCACCCCATTGTATGTATCCCCTGAACACTGCCAGAAGTGATTCCTGAGTACAGAACCTGAAGCAACCCTTGAGCACTAGCAGGTGTGCCTCTCTCCAATAAAAAATGCTTATCTATTTAATTCCTCTTTGGTTAGAGTTTTACACATGTGGCCAAAGATTCATAATCAATCAATCACCCTTGTATTTGTTGTCTTTAGTCTTCCAGAGGCTTAAATATTTACCAAATAATGAGATTTTTATAAGAGTAAAAATAAATATGTAAAATCACAGAGAGTTCACATGCAAACTCTGTTAAAAACAATAGATTAGCTTTGTTGTTCAGCTCTTTCTTGTTTATTTCATTGTTTTCAGGATATGAAATCTTGTATAAGAGTTTCTGGGACCCAATTACAGCTCTGAGTTTTCATGTTAAGAAAGTGTAAACAAGTATAATAGTCTAGAGGAGGAAAAGAAGAATACAAAATTAAAAAATAAACATGACCTCCATAAATAATGTGGACAGAAACCAATTCAAAACGGAGTAAGTAGGGCTTGTCTTTTTTTCTTTTTTTTCTTTTTGGTTATTCAGGCCACACCCATTTGATGCTCAGGGGTTACTTCTGGTTAAGCGCTCAGAAATTGCCCCTGGCTTGGGGGTACCATATGGGATGCCGGGGGATCGAGCCGAGGTCCTTCCTTGGCTAGCGCTTGCAAGGCAGACACCTTACCTCTAGCGCCACCTCACCAGCCCCAGTAGGGAGTGTCTTATGAAATGTTAAATATATATTAAAAGAGCAAAACATAATTTATGTGATATATATGTTAACATTGGCAACTGACACTTGAATGATGCATGATCTGTCAGAATGTACTACCAACAGCTTAAACCTGGCGTGACATTGGCCTAACAGAAATGGTTACTGTTTCCAAAATTTCATATTATACTTCAGTTCAATGCTACCTGACAAGGTGGGGCTCTCAATAGGTATTCAATAAAATGGTCTTCAACCTCCAGTCTACACACCAGCAAACCAGCAAACATGTTTTAAAGCAATGTTAGACGAGTAAGCTATATAGAGATGCTTACTAAATTATCTACAAATTTATAGATGAGTACAATACATTTTATTAGCAAATTATTTTTCTAAATGTTTTTGAAGCATGAGGAATTTATAACTAGATGTTAGATAAAATAATTTACATCATTACTCTTATATAAGAGAACTTACTTGTATTTTGAGAAATACAAGAGAAACATTAATTTTAGTTGACTAATAGAAGTAACATATTTACAATGATTCTTACAATTTCAACAGGAGCAATGCTCCTCACCAGTTGCTGGAGGAGTGTGGCTTCACAGTAGGGAAATTTTCTGATGCTCTCTCTTATGACCTTTTCCTGATACACTGGAAAACCATCAGAAGGGCGACCTTTTAACAAGCTGAAAGATAATTTAAGTTTTAGGAACCCTGACTGGACATAATATAAATGACTTATAACTTAAAGCACATTAAATATGATATCATGCTATCATATGATAGCACAGCAGTGGGGCATTTGCTCTGCACGCAGCCGACCTAAGACAGACCTCGGTTCGCTCTACCAGTGTCCCATATGGTCCCCGAGATGGGAGTAACCCCTGAGCATCATAGGGTGTGGCCCTCCCCCCAATGTTATCAGGTCAGCAACTTCTTATCTCTCACTGAGGCACAGCCTTGGACCTTAGTTTACTTTCCTGAGTGAAACTAAAGGAGAATTTGGTTCCAGATGGTCAGATAACAAAGTGACATATAACTGCTACAAATACAACAACAGACATTAAGATGCTACTCTGGCTTAAGCATAGCAATTGATGATACAAAACATCTAGCCCCAAATTTGGTCTTGAGCTATCTCCTAAGCTGAATGGTCTTGTATATACTGCTTAATTTCTCCAAACTTTAGATTCCTCATCTTTCTGTGAGAGGGATAATCAGTGCACTGTAAAAAAGTAAAGAACTAATAGCTGGGCCGGAGAAATGGCGCAAGCGGTAGGGAATTTGCCTTGCATGTGCTAACCTATGATGAACTACGGTTCGATTCCCCCAGTGTCCCATATTGTCCCCCAAAAGCCAGGAGCGATTTCTGAGCACATAGCCAGGAATAACCCTGAGCATCACCGGGTGTGGCCCAAAAACCAAAAAAAAAAAAAAAAAAAGAACTCAATATATCGTTTCATGTTTCTTTAAGACTAAGTATGACCCCAATAATAATAACTGCTAAAATGTATGATTATTAAATTCATCATGATATTTTATCATAACAAGACATTCATTTGAGTGTATTTCATTATCACATGATTAAATATATATATACCCTTTGATCAAAGTGTCCAGTTTGTTTTCTCCATCTTTCATGAAGTTAATACATTTTTGAAAGATACAACTGATGTAATGCATTTTCATAGCCAATACTTCATTCATATCTCTTTGCTTCATACATTTCTCACAAATCAAATCCAACACCTTGTAGCATTTATTCAGAGCTACTTCTTCTGCCAGCAGAGGATTCTCATTTATAAGCATCACAATCTGGAAGAATTTCAGAAAACTTAGACATTTAGTTCACATTGTCATCAATTATAAGTCTAACAAAGAGAAAGATCACGTGATTATGAAATCTACACAGCAAAATCATTTAACAACTAGCTAAATCAGGTGTTCATACAGGGTCATGGTTTTACTCTCTTAAGAGCAATTTTACTAGAGAAAAAGACGATACACTCATATTCCTTTGATACATACAGTAATTTTAGTTAACAATATTGTGCTTTAGAATTTCATTGCCAGGAGAACTAAAATTCTCATTACATCTTAATAAGAAAATGAGATTTCACAGAAAGAAATCTAAAAATAAAAGATGAATTACTTTCCAATTAACTACATTATCTGTAGAAATTTTCTCAATGTGCTTCTAATCATCTAATGATAATGAGACGAGGTCAAAGAGAAAAAACAAAAAATAGCTTTTAAAGGAGGAAAATTAGAGATAGCTGAGGCATTCTGAGTTGCAGACTTCCCAATCATGCACAAATTAAGCTCAAATTGATTGTAATCTGGAGTACTAAAACTATATAATGGCAATTTGAATTAAACATTTTTAAATCCATTTTTAAAAACTGCTAAAAAAAAGTCTGGCCTCAAAATTCATGTTATAATGGTTCAAAACAGGATCCCTAGTGTAAATCTGCCTCTTGACTACTTCCAGTGCTTTCTCAACTGTCTTAATTTTTTCTGTGAGTGTCTTCTCTTCTAGGTGTATATTCTTTCTGGGCAACAGCACAATTCCCCAAATCCCTTTTGAAAACAAGCATCCTTGGTGCTATAGCAGCCACATACACGTCACATAAATGCAGCTGAGTTAGGAGAACTAGAGTTCAAGATGAACTAAGCATCCACATTGAGTTCTGTGTTTGTTTCAAGACATTTCACTTTTATCGATAGGTTGACAGTTGCTCTCTAAAAACTATTCTCAGGAGACCTCTATCCACTTGAAAGTAGGAAAGCAATAAAATGTTCCAGCAAAGAAACAACTTCACACTTTTTTAAACTGAATATAGATGCAAAATATTTTCAAATGAATAAATTGATTTATACCTATAGAAAACAAGAGGGATCAGCTGGAATGATAGCACAGCAGGAAGGGCATTTGCCTTCAACACGGCTGACCCAGGGTTCAGTCCTGGCATCCCATTTGGTCCCCAGAGTCTGCCAGGAGTAATCCCTGAGTGCTGCTGGGAGAGTGCCCAAAACAAAACAAGAGGGATCAATTAAACCTATGAAAAGCATGATTTGTTTGAAGGAATATACTAGGCATACAGTAGTTTCCTTTTGAAGACCAGATGCTCTAAATGTATAAAAAGAGTATTCTGTTTGCTAAAACTCCAGAAGTTATTTTCTGCAGAAATATAATCTTAATCAAATTTACTTCAAATGCACGTCTTTAAAGACAACTGGAAGGGCCAGAGAGATAGCATAGAGCCAAGAGTAACCCCTGAGCATTGCCAGGTGTGACCCCCCCCCCAAAAAAAAATAAAGATAGATAAAGGAGGTGCAATAATCCTTAGGATGTTTTGCCCTGAGAGACTAGGTTCCATGTCAACATCAAAAGTTACTCCACTGACTCAATTATTGAGTCAATATCTCAATATTATTGAGTCAATTATCTCAATAATTGAGAATTGTGGTGATCTCAAAGGGTATAGAGAGATATAAAAGAGAATGAATCTGGAAAATGCTGAGAAAGTCTTTCATCTAAACTAAAAAATTCAATAATGCTCAGCCTAGAGGTCAAACATCAAAAGAATACCCCATCCGTTCCTACACTGAAAAATACATTCCTAGGAAAATCCTGTGTCTCAGTCCAGCTTAAAAGAAGGAGCTCCAGGGAGAGAAGGTGTCTAGTACCAAGGGAAGAATTCCTGGATGTCATTGTGGGGAGACTCTGACTCAGAAGAGGCCAAAGATTTCGTAGGATTTGGATTCTATACTCTGTGTAATCTCTATGAGAAGTACAAACATATGACGCTGAAGTGAATTTATATACTTGTTGCACTTAGGACACAAAGATTGCCTCTACAGGTTCTTTCAGAATATCAAGTCATATGTTACGTGTTCAAATAAAAACAGAACCAAGAAACAAAGAAATCCCAAGTTTACCTTGTAAAATATAATTAAGTTAAATAAAAATAACTCATGGAGATGGAATATGTAATATTGTGTTGCACATTTTAAAGTTGCTAAATAGAAAAATGTGACCATGATGGCAGATGTTAACTAAACTGGAGCCAGAAAAACAGTACAGGGGTTAAGGTGCTTGTTTGCCTTACACAAGTCTAATCCACTGGGATTCCCAGCACCATATACTATGCCCTGAACACCAACAGGAGATCTGAGCACAGAGCCAGGTATAGATCCCTCAAAAATTAAATACTTAAATTTACTTAAATTTACTGTTGTGATCATTATATATATATGTATATTCATTCAAAACTAATGTTGTATATTGATTTTATCTCAATGAAAACCATATATATATATATATATATATGTATATAAATTTCAGCACTAACTCCAATACTAATTTGTGATGTGCTGGAACTGATTCTTACTGTTCCTTAAAGCCAATTACACAACATTTCAGAAATACTGATAGCAGAAATATTTTTCTCCTTTTTCTTGCTTAACAGTCTTTTATCAGAGACTCTCAGTTTAATGTTCAAAATAATGTTGCAAAGATAGTGTTTTAAAACTCAACAAACCATTTGTAGTAGTCTAATTAAACACTATAAATGCATTAATTTCACATCTTGCTCCTTTTACAAATCTTTCTCTATCTCCTCATGTATACACCAAAGAGCCTTTACTAGACAAACCTAGTATTACTGAACCAGAGAATTGCTGAATTCCAGTGTTGAAATGCATTCTAGTCTAATCTTTATCCAGAGCAGGAATAACTCTCCCATATCTCCTACAAATGGTTAAACAGATTGTGTTTGCAAACTGCTGATAATGGCCAGGACTGAGATTTTTCTGAGGTGGCCTCCAGTGGGGTCGCTGAATGGGATACACGAAGAAGGCACAGACTTTGAAATTTGTTGACAGGGGACTGCATTGAAAATTCAATCCTACGACTTTGACATGACGTGATGATCACTTTTCTCTGTCAATTTGTCTAAATCACAGTCTTAATTAAGTAACTAATCCAGGTGGCATTTTATAAATTGAATAAAGTGTCCAATTCTTTTTCTTTAAGGAAAAAAACAATTCTAGATAATTACAGTAGCTGATAAAATTATCTGAAAAACCTGAAGAAGGAAAGAAACTTATCCTCCTGAAAAAGAAAGATTATGCTTGTGGACTGCAACTTTAGTTTAAGTCTTCAAGTTCCAGTTGGCCTTTCTTTAATAGCCCGCAGTCCTTTGAATTTCAGGTTTACATCATAAGCTCTCAAAACTAAACAAGCTGGTTCTTCACTAAATCTCTCTCCCAATCCCTACTTTTGGTGGAATCCTGATTGATATCATGGATAAAATACTCAGATTCTTCATGCTTTTCATCTGTAAAATAAGAGCATAATGACCATAGCAGCTTGCTGCTAGATTTACACTCCAGAATGATATGATGAGGTAAAGCCCACGGTAGATAAAAGTAATAAAATTTATAAGAAATGTCGATCAGTTTCATAAAGCAATGCTTTGTGTGTCTGAGGACCTGAGTTTTCTTTCATCTCTCATTCTCTCTCATCTGGAACTTACATGTGCTTTTTTGTAGCATGTACCCACCAATCCTTATCATACCTTTGCCATCAAAAGCAATGTTCTGTTCCAGCTTCCAGTTTCCATTTGAATTCAGTTTGTTTAGCATTATGCATTTCTGTGTGAGTAGACAATTTAGAGTGTCTAAGCCAGATAGTCTTCTAATCTTGGCTGACTTCCCTCCCTCACAAATCTGTGAGGTGACTAAAGACTCTTAAATCAAGGTAGCTGTTTGTGACTGAAATGGCTGGGACAATGAAGCACTGAAGCTTTTTCCTGTGTCCTACCATGGAACTAATGAAAGAATGTAGCTTATGACTGGGCAGATAATTGAATGGACAGGCCAATCACTTCAGAAGAAAAACAGACAGCAAGTGTTTTTAATCCTCTGCTTGGATCACAATTGCTAACATTCAGTGGTGTAAATCAAATCAAAAGGCCAAGGAAAACAAGTTGTGTTCCTGTGAAAAGACCAGTGATATAAACATAAAGTTCACTGAATTCTATCGAAAGCAAAGGCAGTAAATATTAACAACTAGGACTTCCTACTTATCTATCTTCTATCATTATTATCTATAATTATATACTACAATCTGTATAGTAAAAAAGTTAATGTGGGCAGAATCCTAAAATTCCAGTGTTGGAGACCTGATTCCTGAAGTGAATGTAATTGGAGAAAGAAAAGAAGGTAATTAAGGTCAAATCAGGTCACCAGAGAAGAATTAACATAGATGAACCAACACAACACTGCTGGTTGTCGATCATGGTTCTGAATTCATGCCAGGTCACCAAAAGAGGACAGCTCTCTGTAAGCCAGGAAGAGGCCTCATAAGAAATAAAAACAACCAGCACCTTGTCTGACTTTCTAGCTTTTCAAACTATGAGAAAGTTGTCTTTGTTACTTGAGACACCCAGTCTACGGTGGGTTATTTGGTTTGTTGAGTTTTTTTTAATTGTTATTATGCTATTAATTGCATAAGCAGACAAACGTTGTATTGTACATTTAATTTCAGCACCAATATTAAATGTCATATCAGTTAGCTTGTGAAAAACAGAAAAATCAAATTTGATTTTGATTTGTGGGTTGCTGGTTTTTGCTTGTTGGTTGGTTGGTTTTGAAGCCACAATCAGCAGTGCTCAGGGCTTTACTCTGGGTTCTGTACTCAGGAATATCTCGCAGCAGAGCCTCTGAGGCTGAACTCACGTTGGCTGCATGCAAGGTTAGACTTCTGCTAATTGTATTCTCTGTCTGCTGTATTATATTTATGCCCAGCCCCATTTATCTGCTTATGGAAAATAATCTGCTAGTTATTTCTGGTGAAAGCCCAGAAAATTAACTTGGGTGAAGAATTACACTGCTACAGGTATTTTTGTTGGTAGTGGTGGTGTATTTATTTATTTATTTATTTATGTTATTTTATTTTATTTTTGGTTTTTGGGCCACACCCAGTGACACTCAGGGGTTACCCCTGGCTATTTGCTCAGAAGTGGCTCTTGGCAGCCACGGGGGACCATATGGGGAACTGGGGGATCGAACCGCGGTCCGTCCTAGGTTAGCGCAGGCACCTTACCTCCAGCGCCACGGCCCAGCCCCCAGTGGTGGTGTATTTAAATTCTAAGCTTCAGAATGTATGCAGAGTATGCATCAAAAATGTAAGTAATATTACATTTTGGTAGTGTTATTTTTATGAGTGTTAGTCTTCAAAAGGCCAAGTTATAAGAACCATCTACTTATTTTAATGGCAGTCAATAAAATAAGAATTTATTGTATTAATAAATATTATTTTATTTTATTATTCTTTTTTTATTTTCTTGAGCACTGCCATGCCAGTGGTGCTCAAGGATTACTCCTGGCTATGAATTCAGGGATCACTCCTGGCAAGATTAGGAGATCATATAGGATGCTGGAATGGAACTAGGGTTGACTGCATGCAAGGCAAGAACCCTACCTGCTGTACAATCACTCTGGCCCCTAATTATTCTTTTGTAACAGGTTTATATAGAAACATATTTAATTATATTATAATGTCCAATCTTCATCAATCAGTTTTATCTGAAAGAGTTCTAAAAATACCATCAAATCTATGTATCATAAATGAAGACATATGGCAGAAATTCAAGTTTAAGAAAGGCCATAACAGGGGCCGGAGCAACAGTACAGCTGTAAGACGTTTGCCTTGCATGTGGCTAATACAGGATGGACCCCGGCTTGAATCTTTGAATCCTGGCATCTCATATGGTCTCCAGAGTCTGCCAGGAGTGACTTCTATACACAGGAATAAGCCCTGAGTGCCACTGGGTGTGACCCAAAAACAAAACAACAACAACAACAACAACAAAAAAGTCCATAAACAATGTAGCAATCATAGAGTTTTGAAAAATTATGCTCAGTTGAATAAATATTTTTTAAAAATAATTTGTAAATTAAAGAACACACAATATGTTGAAAATAGTTCACAACTATTTTTCCAGTTAACCCACTTGAATACCTAGTTGCTTTACCTGAAGTTTGAAAAATTATGTGATGTATATCTTGGTGAGAGAGATGAGTATACTGGTGATGAATTTGGTGCTGGAATTATATAAGTGGAAAATCATCATTAATATTATAAATCACTATTTCAATTATAAAAGTTTTTCTAAGGGGCTGGAGAGATAGTTCTGTGGGTAGAGTGCACTTGCCCATTGCCAGCCTGGATTTAATCCCCAGTATGACATATCTTGAGTTACACAAACACTGATCCCCAAAGTGTAGAGCCAGAAGTAATTCCTGAACACTGTCAGGAGTGGCTCCACAGCAAAATATACAACAATAAACATTTATAAATAAGAAAGATAATCTATGTGATTTGAACAACTCCTGGACAAACTGTATAACTTAAATGCATCAAATCACTGTTGCATTTATAAAGTGTTCAGATTATATTTCAAAATATGTTCTATAGTGTTTCTTGTAATGCATGTTCATATATATATATATATATATATATATAGAGAGAGAGAGAGAGAGAGAGAGAGAGAGAGAGAAAGAGAGAAAGAAGCCCCACCAAGACATTCTTTACAAGGAAGGCCTATGCATCAGGGCTCAACTGCCATATTGGTTTATGACTCAGAGCTATCTGTTTCTTCAGGGAGCTGCCTAGACCTAAAGGAAATTATCTAATAAAAGAGAATATGGCAATAATATCCAGAAACAATAGAGTTGAACATCGGAAGGAACAGCTCGTGACATGAAGTTTGCCACAAAGAGTGGTGACACACATTAAGCACAATGGTAGCTAGCTTGCCACAAAGAGTGGACACACACTAACCACAATGACAATTACCATGGCAAGATCGTGAAGGGGAGAGACAGGCAGGGGGCTAGGGTGGTGAGGAAAATGGGGAGACATTGGTGGTAGGAAGATCGCACTGTTGAAAGGTAGTGTACATTCTATGACAAAAACACTAGTAGTAAAAAAATTTTAAGGGGTCAGAGAGAGAGAGAGAGAGAGCACAGAAGTAGAGCATTTGTCTTACATGCAGTCAACCCAGGATAAGTCCGGGTTCGATTCTCAGAATCCCCTGAGCCTGCCAACAGTGATTTCTGAGCACAGAGGCAGGAGTTACTCCTGAGTGCTGCTGTGTGTGCCCCCTCAAAACAAAAATAAAAAATAAATAAAATTTTGTAAATACAAGAATTAAATTTAAAAAATACTCAAGAGGTATTAAAAAGAAAGAAAAATAATAAATAAATATACAAATAAAGGGAATTATCTCACTGTGGAAGGCTGAATATTCCTCTGAGAGCTGGCCTCAGCAACTGACAATAACTAGAGTAATAGTAACTAGAGTCATTCACAGTAATACCAAAAGGAAGGCATCAGCTAAACCCACCTCTCGGCCTACCTACCTTGCTTCCTGCAGTAGTCTATGCCCTTCAGACTTTGCAAGTTTTCCCCATGATTATCAGTTGTATCACTGCATCAACTCAACAACAGAGCCCTACTATTGGAAGGTATACATTCACAAAACCTAATGTAAGGCATTACTCATCTTGTCAGAGTACTGTAAATTCTGGAGCAGCATTTAAATAAAAAAGAAACAAACAAACAAGAAAATATAATAAATCCCACACTACCTTGACAGGATGAAGGTTTGTTGTGGTGATAATCTTGTGCAGAGGACCTGCCAATTTTGGGGGCAGTTTTGGCTCTTTGTCCAGCCCCTGGGGTTTCGTGTAATAATCCAGTCTTTCTCGAGGAAAAAAGTTGTTGATTATAGTAACACAATCATGTTGACCTTTCAATAAGAAAAAAATATGGAATTTGTTGAAAATAAGACATTTCCTCTATTAAAGTTATAACTTTCTTATGAACTAGACATATATCTGTATCTTTTCTTGGAGAATACACCTGGTGATGCTCAGGGGTTACTTCTGGCTCTGCATTCAAAAATCGTTCCTGGGGGCTGGAGAAATAGCACAACAGTAGGGTGTTTGCCTTGCACACGGCTGGATGGACCTGGGTTCAATTTACAGCATCCCACATGGTCTCCAGAGTCTGATAGGAGCAATTTTTGAGTGCAGAGCCAGGAATAACCCAATGCCGCCAGTTGAAAAAGTTTGGGGATTCCTGTTAATACGAATTATGGCCATCCTTTCCTAATTATACCTGGCTTTCTTTGAAAGGAATTTAAGTTCATTTTGTATTAAGTGCTTTTATTATTATTATTATTACTATTACTATCATTATTATTTACTGTTCTTAGAACAGTCTGGAATACTAAATAACATACTACTAAATAACAAATGGATTAAAGAGGAAACAAATAAGCAAGCTACCAAAACCAGACCCTGTGGGATAGAAGAGAAGGAGTATTAAAGGAATGTCTATAGCTGTTCAAGCACACATAAAGAAGAAAGGGGACAGAGTTCCTTGAGGAAGGGAGGTGGGTACAGTGGTGATGGGTGTGGTATTGGTTTATGTATGTAGAAATCATCCTTAAAAATATTGTAAATTATAGGAGTGTAGTACATTTAAAAAAATTTTTTTTTTTTTGTTTTTTTTTGGGCCACACCCGGTGACGCTCAGTGGTTACTCCTGGCTATTTGCTCAGAAGTCACTCCTGGCAGGCATGGGGGACCATATGGGGAACCGGGGAATCGAACCGTGGTCCGCAGGCAAGGCAGGCACCTTACCTGCAGCGCCACCGCCCGGCCCCCTTAAAATATTTAAAAATAAAGAAAAATTACTAAAAGAGTAATACACAAAAGTAAATAAACAAAAAGTAAAGTCTTCCCTAGTGATACTGTTCTAAAGCAATTAAGCAGTCACTCTAGGCAGCACACAGAAGCTGCAGGCCATACACTGAGTGTAGGCTCTTCCATCACAGAGGATAAAAAGACAATATCACACAGATAAAAATTCTTTAAATAATTAAATTGCCATTAAAAGAAGTCTGAGGTGGGGCTAGAGCGATAGCATGGAGATAAGGCATTTGCCTTCCACGCAGAAGGACAGTGGTTCGAATCTCGGCATCCCATATGGTCCCCCAAGCCTTCCAGGAGCGATTTCTGTAACCAGGAGTAATCCCTGAGTGCTGCTGGGTGTGACCCAAAAACAAAAACAAACAAAAATATGGTGTTCAAAAAACTGGTATCCCCATGCAAAATTATGAAGCTCAATTTCCATATCACAACATAAAGAAAAGTTATTCAAAGTGGGTTAAAGACCTCAATTATACCAGAATCCATAAACAAGTTGAGGAAAACACTGATAGAACTCTTCAAAATATAGACCTCAGAGATGTCTTCAATGATTTCACTACACAGCAAAGATAACAAGTAACAATAAAATATGGACTAACGGGGCCCGGGAGATAGCATGGAGGTAAGGCATTTGCCTTTCATGCAAAAGGTCATCAGTTCGAATCCCAGTGCCCCATATGGTCCCCTGTGCCTGCCAGGAGCAATTTCTGAGCATGGAGCCAGGAGTAACCCCTGAGCACTGCCGGGTGTGACCCAAAAACCAAAAAAAAAAAAAATATATGAACTACCACATATTATAAAGTTTTTTATGGTAAAATAAACTCAAGCTAAAATAAAAATAAAAATATGCCTCCTTGTACATGGGTTCTGTTTTATTTTTCTTAATATTCTTTGGCTGAAAGTTCAATGTTAAGATATCAGCAAGGGGACTTATGTGAAGTCTGTTTATGGGTGGTCATCCTTCCACTGTAACTTTACCTTGTCCTCTTTCTTTGCATCTTTGTTCTCATAATTAAAAATAAAAATAAAAAATATATATACCTCCTTAAATGGGAGAAAATGTTGGCACACTATACTTAGGATAAAGGACCAATATCCAAGATAAGTAGAATATTCACAAAGCTCAACATCAACAACAAAACAATAACCTCTCCAAAAATAGGAAAAAGGGGAGGAATGGGAACTGCCCTAAAGAGATTAATATAGTCAAGAGAAATAAGAAAAGTGTTCATCATCTTATTATCATATTAGCACTTATTATCAGGTAAATGTGAATCAAAACAAGACACTGAGATCTCATCTGGTACCAGAAAGAATGGAACATCTTAAAAAAAGGCCAGAAACAGGGGCCCGGGAGATAGTATGGAGGTTAAGGCATTTGCCTTTCATGCAAAAGGTCATAGGTTCGAATCCCGGTGCCCCATATGGTCCCCTGTGCCTGCCAGGAGCAATTTCTGAGCATGGAGCCAGGAGTAACCCCTGAGCACTGCCGGGTGTGACCCAAAAACCAAAAAAAAAAAAAGACCAGAAACAACCAATGTTGATGGGGATATGGTAGAAAAGGAACTCTTATCCACAGTTGGTGAGACTATTTTATGGCTCAGCATCTCTGGATGAGAAGTATTAAGATTTTTCTAAAAAGTCAGAATAGAGCTTCCATGAAATCTGGTGATTCTACTTCTTGACACCCAACACAGAAACAATAACGAAAAAGATGTGTGTGTGTGGTTGTGTGTGTCTGTGTGTGTGTATTGCAGCACTAAATACTACAATAGACAGGATATAAAAACAATCTAAGTTTAATGACAGATGAATGTATAAAGAAAGTGTGGTATGGGTTGGAGAGATAGTAACTATGGTATATGACATGCACTTTGCCGACCTGGTTCTATCCATGGAACCCTATATGTTCCCCCTAAGCTCTACCAGGAGTTAGGAATAAGCTCTGAGTGCCACCAGGTGTGGCCCCAAAACGAAACAAGAAGTCATGGCATATAGACACAATGGGATACTATGCTTCTGTAAAAAAAGCAAAACAAAACATAAAATTATACAGTTTGCTGCAACTTGGGTGGCACTGAAGAGCATGATGCTAAACACATTAAGTTAGAAGGCAGACATATGTCAGATGATTTCATTAGTGTGTCGTACACAGAAACCAAACGAGGAAATCCTTAGTCTTAAAAGATGACAAATTCTTGGGCTTTGATAATAAAACAAAAATGACTACAATTATTGAGATAATTGGGCTAGAGGATCTTGTGCACTTTGGTGGGGATATACAGTAACTTTGCATACTAAAACCATAAACATTAACAGGAATGTAGTAGTAATGTTGCCTTAATTAAAAAAAAACTTTTTTTTTTAAAACCCTCACCCACGAAGGCTGCCATTTGAGCAGCTGTTCTTCCCACAGAGTTGACAACATCTGTCTCAGCACCAGCTTCCAACATTGCCCACGTGATATCTTTGTTACCTAGAGTAAAAAAAAAAAGAGGGGGAGAATATTTACTATTAACAATGCATAATATAAATGGTCCCTTCTAAATGACCTGGAGATTTTTCCACATTTAGCTGATACTGTTGTTGTTTTTAAATTTTATTTGGTTCAGATTCTTAACAAATGTCAGGAGAATTTATTTGGAATTTTTGTTTGTTTTTTGTTTGTTTGATTGGGATCCAAACCAGGAGGTGATCAGGGCAATTTCTGGCTCTGCACTAAGAAATCACTCCTTGCACTGGGGCCGGGCGGTGGCGCTGGAGGTTAGGTGCCTGCCTTGCCTGAGCTAGCTTAGGACGGACCTTGGTTCGATCCCCGATCCCCCGGTTCCCATATGGTCCCCCAGGCCAGGAGCGACTTCTGAGCGCATAGCCAGAAGTAACCCCTGAGCACTGCTGGGTGTGGCCCAAAAAACCAAAAAAAAAAAAAGAAATCACTCCTTTCAGGCTGAGGGGACTAAATGGGATGCCATATCAAACCCAGGCCAGCCACATTCAAGGGCCCTACCACTGTACTATGGCTGCAGCCCCTCACATTTAGTTTTTTTGTGTGCTTGTTTTTGAGAGTATAGGGTGGCTGCAGAGATGGGGTCATACCTGGTAGTGCTTAGAAGCTACTCCTGGCTCTTTACTCCTGGGTCACTCTTGCTGAGAATCATAGGGTGCCCATAACTGAACTGAGATT
>PVKC010021058.1:0-18329 GCA_004027635.1 Crocidura indochinensis | reverse complement strand
CAGAAACAGAGGGAGTCACTCAATCTAGAAGACCCTGGGGAGAGGGTGGAGGATATGGGAGACAGAATGGGAATGGAGGTGGAGGGAGGACAACTTGGTGATGGGAATTCCCCTGATTCAATGTTTATTTGTAAATGGAATATTACTGTGAATATTATGTAAACCACTATGATTAAAATAAAAAAAAAGTTTAAAAAAATATTCCTGCCAACTATAGCTGGGAAGAGTGAGGAAATTACAACTTAGTTTACAACGTTTTAATTTCAATATCATAAAAAGACACTGCTATTCTATATGAGCTTAATAGGAATATGTTTCAGAATAATATAAGGTATAACTTCATCCTTTTGACAAAATATTATGGTTATAACACAGTTTTCAGTGTGGCTACATGATTATGTATCATTGGCCACATGACAGCAAAATTTATATTTATCAGACTCTAATAAACCCAAGTACATTCCAATTCCCAAGTTTATATGTACTTCATACAGCTGACATAATTCATGATACTGATATTTAAATAGACCAAATAACCCCATTAATAAGATCAGAATAATTCATTTAGTATTCATATATTTAATTAAATAAAATTTGCCAGTTGCCTCAAATACTGCCTAGTTTAAACAAACTAGACACTGAATAAATTTTGCCATCAAACCTCAAATTCCTAGTGCACCTTAAAACCTCATTCTGAAGAGGTAATTATTAAATTTATCATTATTCCTTTTGGTTACCACTCTACATTTTTCTTTTACTTATTTTTGATCTGAGACCTTAGGGAAGTTATATGATAAATTCATGGCCAATTGAAGACATGCCCACTAGTAGCATATAATAGATAAATACTTAAAATAAAATTGATTCAATTTAAAAGATATGCTTGAAGATTTGAAAATCTAGCAACAATAGAAAAATAATGTATAGATTGCTTTTAATTTGTGTGTCAAGACTATGAATAAGAACATTCTAACTAGAAACATATTCTTCCAAAGCATAGGTTATCATTAGATAGAACCTTAATCCCTGAGTGTGATGAGAATGAACCATCTCAGATGATTTCAAATGAAAAAGTACATTTTCCCTTCATTTATCCCATGAAAATCAATTGAAATATTGGAGAAATAGTTCAAAGAGTGGAGTGCATGCATTAGATACGGAAGCCCATGTATCATCCTTGAAACCTCATAATTCAAAAGAACCTGCAGGTGTTAGCCCAAAACATAGAGCTTTCTGAGTAGTATCAGGTACATCTCCAAAATAAACCAAACCAAAAAAATTTAAGAAATGCTCTATAGGCTTGTAAAGGTTTGTATAGATGTGAATATGGTTCCACAAAGCAAGTTCTTTCTTCTGTCTTCTCCTTCTCTATAATATGCAGAAAAGGAGATCAGGAAACAAATGCTTGGCTGTAGTAGCAAGTTTGAGAACTATTATTTTTTCCAGTTGATTGCAGCTGATTACTATCTTTTATTAAAACAGGGTAAGAGCTGGACATGCAACAATGGTCACTAGATCTTGTAGTATTTATTACTAGAGGCTCAGTGGAGTAGATTAAAAGATTCTCAGGGGAATTTAGAAAGGATTTGATAAAAATCTATTTGGGAGAGAAGAAAATTTGTTTCAAAAATGATTCCCTCAATTCATTCATTATTTTCATGAAGAAACTTTTGGAATCTTCATAAGTTAAAACATTACTAATGACCAACTACACATAAAGTTACTTTCATATAGATGAGTTTAGGAGAATAAGTTCCCAATTATTTTGAGTATAATTGGACATTTGAATTAAACAGCAATGACCACAGCATATTAATTCCCAACCTCTTCAATGGGTGAAGCATTGTATGGTTCCATTTTAGGTTCCATTATCTAAGAAGGGATTTGATATAAAGATCTGCTTTTACTGTGGACTTCAGTTTATGACAAGGATTAAACTTTGCCTGATTTACCAACTGTCTGCACCCTGAGATATTTAACTATCTAATGATTGCTCAGTACTTTGGATTCTCCAAAAGTCATGAAAAACAAAGAAGATAAAGATAAGCAGCACTTTTCTTCAGGACAACGTTTTTGTAAAGAGCAAGCGATTAAACATGTTGGAAGAGTCACAGAGACTTATTAATAAAAAGACATAAAAAAAACCTCTTCAGACCATTAGCAGAAAATAATGTTTTTCTGTTTAGGAGATGGGTTAGGGACAGGAGATACTTCAAGAAGTCATAAAGGATGAGTAAGTAATTTTAAAAAAACAAAAATGAATGCGTTTCCAGGACTTTGGTTTGTTTGGGGTATTTGGAGTGATAGTAACCATAACCAATAATAACTAGGGAAGTTTCCTAACTCTGTGCTCAGAGATTACTCTCAGTAAATTTACAGGAACTGTGTTATATGGGTAAAGGAGACTGAGTTAACTGCATAAAGAACAAGCACCTTAACACAGGTACTATGTCTCCAACATAATATGGATTATATTGGAGGATTGTGACCAAGAACAGGCTAGAAAGAACCAAGGATGGACATTTGAGTTTCTCGTGTGGCCAGTTAGCATCTAGGCTTCTGAGTCATAAAGAGGAATAAAGAACATTAAGCCCAAATAAAATAGGATTGAATTTAGACTTTATGAAGAATACTCAAATATTTAAAAACCAACATATAGGAAAATAAAACAAGGTTTAGGGAAATGGTTAGACATTTATTATATCAGCTTGCTCAGTAGTAATGTCATTTGGTTCGGCCCACTGGAAGTTAACATGGAGGATGGTTTTAAAGGAATGTTTTCATGGTAGAAAATGGTGTGTTTAGTTGAAAATCAGAATTTTTGTAAGGTAGAAGTGAGGCAGACAAGTAGTTTTCTGTGCCATTGACAACAAGAAAAGCTCAAAGGTAGCTTCCGGCCTTTGTCCATTCCTCTCACAGGCCTGGCCGCCCCACAGCTGCCGGCTGGCCTGAAGTGACAACATTTACATTGGAGGGCAGTGGGATGGTAATTCAATGTTTTTAAAGTTGGGGTTTGAACGTTTGTCTTGGCAGGTTTCCCTCGGTTTGGGTTTGGTTTGTTTGGCGAGAAAGTGGCATATTCAGACAGGCTTAATTCCCAACCACAGCAAACACAATCTTGGGCTTTTCGGATTCTATAGTTGCACACACGACTGATCCTGAGTAGACAGCCCTGGATTACACACATGACAGGCTGGCAAAACGATTGGGTTAAGTCATGGGCTTGGGACTGCCGTCTGTTTGGCAGAAGAGTTTGAAGATCAAGGTGTCTACAGTCTGGAAATGTGGTGTAGGCCTAGCTCCAGCTCTGACTGGCCCTTTTCCCTTGAGGGAAATCTCTTATATAGAGAAATTTTAGATAAACTATAACATAGCTCCATTTTAGAATAACTTCCTATAACTAATATTCTACCCAGTCTCCTCTCCTATTAGAACAGTTAAAAAACGTTCAAAGTGGCCATAGATTTGTGGTCTTCTAAATTCTCTTCCATCTTGTCTTGAGGGAGGACATGGCCTGTTGGCATTTTAAAATATCATTTCTGGGTATTTATACATAGAGGAGAGTATTGCTTGTTTAAATAAAAGTATTACCGGCATTTGATAATGCAATGGATCTTTATTTTTCCTGGAACCCTGTACATTGATGTTATAAAGGAAATGATTATAAATGTTTCATTAAAAGAAAATCCGGTAATCAAGCATAATCTAGAATTAAGAGAAGGGCATTCAGCTTAGTGCACCGGGGTACAAATTGTCTTTTAACAGAAAAATATCTCATAAAAAAACAACTCTCACAGATCACCTGACACATTTTTGGTTCAGAATGTCTGTGATTAGTAATGGTTTGGCTACTTCTGTTTCTGAGGTTGCAGACATCTTTCAGAAGCCAGGGAGACCAGGCATCTTACCTCACTGGGTTGAAAGAAGAGTCGATAAGGCATTATACATACATGCGCCTAAGTTATTGAAAAGAAAATGTAAATGCTGATTGTGCTCTTCACAAGAGAAAGCCTGTCCATTTGTTTGAAGGATTTTAAAGAAAGGCATTTCAGAAAACTGTTTCTTCAGTCACAGCCTGATCATCTACACATAGATTCTGGGGGGATGTTGACTCTTGGATGATACAAATGGGTAACCTTGCTTTAACTGCCTAAGGAAAGACATTCGTCTCACTAAAAGGGCTGGGTAATGATTCTATAAAACACACTTGCAGACAGATCCAGTGAGAAATGTGAAACCTAAAACGGACATGGAAAATCACCTTTTGCTGTGGGAGATCAGTGCTTTAAACATTGGCAGGTGGAAGATTGATTCAACCACGACTCCAAGGAAAACACAAGAAGATACACACAGAAACACACATACTCACAGAGAAACCCTCAGGCATGGATATATACAGTTCCTAAACACATGGGCATTCCCCCACAGACACAACACTCATACACACTCATGTACTCATACATACATACACATGTTTTTGGTTCAGAATGTCTGTGATTAGTAATGGTTTGGCTACTTCTGTTTCTGAGGTTGCAGAAACAGGGGGAACTAAAGCTCAATCCTTGAACATGGAAATTAATCCTAAACTACAAATGTAGGCCATCTTCTGGCACAGGAGAGATAGTAGAGTTGGTATAGCACTAGTCTTGCACATGATTAACTCAAGTTTGATCATGGCATCTTATATTGTTGTCCCATTAGGAGTAATCCCAGAGTCCAGAACAAGGAGTAAACTGTGACAATCCATTCCTACATCAGTCAAAATCAAATAAAATTCAATCTTCTCAGAGAATGATGCTCACATGCTAGGAGGCATGGACTCACATCACAGGACTACTCCAACCCTGCTAAAACTTACATCTACAGTCAAACCTTCCACCATACTGAGGGGGCTTTATTAAAAAGTCTTTCATATATATTTGATGTTTAATGTCAATTAAAGAGTTACATATTTTGTTGTTTGCAGTAATAGGTACTTTTGAAAACTATTCCAGGAAATCTGCTGAGTTCTTTTAAACATATTCTCATGTCAATACACATGACATGACAATACAAAGACACATTGTACATACTATTTTTATCTTTAGTTTATAAATGATATTTTTATCATTCTTATTAAAGAAGCAGCGATCAGTGTTGTTAAAGAGATACCAGGATTTACCTATGTAATATTTACAGCATGGCTCATATAAATTTTTTTCTTTTGGGGCACACTCGATGATGCTCAGGGGCTCCTGGCTATGCACTCAGAAAGTACTCCTATCTTGGAGGACAATATGGGATGATGGGGGATCAAACCCAGGTTCATCTTGAGTCAGCTGCATTCAAGGCAAATGCTCTACCTCTGTGCTATCGCTCCAGCCCCTTATGAAATTTTTAATATTTATACTAGTTGGCAATTATCTCAAAGATAAGCTCTCAATATATCTGTGATAAAGGACAATTTTTTATTTCTAATATTTTCAGCATGCAAAACAATTTCATGGAAAATAAAATATACTGTTTCAAATGTGTCAATTTGCCTCAAAATTTCCACAAGTGGGAACTTTATCTCTCAATTCCTAAGCTTGTCTCATCATAATTCCACCATACATGGCATATGCTGGTACCATTTTTATTGGAGTACATGAACTTGAATTACAATTTGGGATTTTCCAGATCTCACATTCTAATAATTCCCAGTGCATTTGAATTTTAGGTTGCATACAGAGTTTCCACCATAATAGAATGCCCCTACTTTAAAAAATTAATTTGTGAGAAGCACAAATTTTATTTCAATCCTAGTAGTAGCCCTGCTAAAGTATTATTTTGGTCAAAATTAGTTTTATAAATTGTACATTTAAAAGTATGGTAGTTCCATTTTTTTAAAAAATACATTTTTACACATAATTGTTTTTCATCATTATCTACACTGCTATGGGGAAGCTATTAAATTTTCCCATGGAAATAAGAATCCATTGTGTTACTTTGAAGTTGCATTTTCTTCTTAATCCAAATAATTCACTTTTCAACCAGATAAATTGATCTATATATGATACAATGCTGACCCCCTTTCCATAGCATAACCAGAAAAAACAATGGAATCTCTTTAAGACATATCTGCTTATATTTCTATCAGGTTAACATTTACACACATCAGTAAACACTCCCTGAGTGTTTATGTTTGCATTGTATTCAAAAACAGAAGTCTTGCTGCTATCTTTAACCAAAAATATTGACTCTGTTAAAGCAATCATTTATACTATCTATATTATACTACTATTTAATTATTTATTTATACTACTATTTATACTATCTATCTATACTATACTACTATTTATCTCCTATCGCAAAATTGTGTTATGTACAGCAAGTTGTACATATGAAAGAAAAGTTCTTAGAACCTTTTGTAAAAAGATGATTCCTTTACACCCCATAAAGGCATTTATATCAGATGTGGTGTCTAAGTAATTTCAGTTAATAATATTTCTGTTTAACCCATAGATATCATCCACAGTTTGGCTTTTGGCTTTGAATAAATACTCTCTGAAATCCAATTCTAAATAAGTAAGTTTCATGGAAGACAAAAGAGCTTAATTTTTTTCCCTCCTTATAAGCTACTTGGTTTGTAAATAAAATCAACCGAGCTTTGAGGAAGATCTTTATGTAAAAGACATCTTAAGCATGGCATGGAGGGAGGACAAAGGAGATTGCTCTAGTGATACTTAGATGCTGGCATTGTGTAGGTGTGAAGTGCTATTTGTTAGCTGAGAAGGACACTAGTCAGGGAGACTAGAACTCTACTGAAGTATTCTCCAAGTGGTTAATTTTTCAATTATTCTTACTCTGCAAAGTTCCATTATAGGAATTTTGTAGTTATATATCCATTATTTCTCTTTTAATGTATTTAAAATCCTATTTTAATGTATGTGATCATTCTCATAGAGAAGGATATTACTTAATTTTGTGATGTTTCCTTTAGTATATTTTAGGTCTTCTAAAGTAGAGACAAATATTCCATCTTTTTGGATCCCAAAAGAATCTAATCTTGCCTAGTTCATTGGCATCTTTCTTATATCTAGCAGCATCTTCATCAGGAAAAAAAGATCTCAGAGCTGAATCTCAATAAATATTTTCAAATTAATAAATGACTTAATGAGATATTTAATTTACAGGCAAATATTGGAAACATAATGATAGTAAACAATTATTCTTAGTACCATTTCAATATGGATGCTTAAGGGATTGCTATAGTTATTTCTGTAGAATTTGGGCTTAAGGACAAGAAGCCTGCAGCAATAAAATTTATGTCCAGAGATGACCGCACTGGGGAGATTTGGATATGTCGGGCACTTTGTTTAGATCTAAACCATTACAATTAAAAATTGTGGTAGCAGGAACAAAGTGATAATACTGAGTAGGGCGATTGCCTTGCACACAGCTCAATTGCTTTTATCTCTAAAGAGCTACATGGCCCCTGATCTGAGTAAGCACTGAGTGTCATGTCGTGTGGCCCAACAACCAAACAATATAAAAAATTGGCTGAGAAAAATCACCCCACATGCCTTATCTCCAACCCCAGGTGAATGAGTCTGAATCTGGGTCAAAAATGAAATAATACAAACCAGGCTGAGGGTAAAAGATGTGTAGCCTGCCAGTCTTCTACCTAGTATGGAGAACAAGCTGACTGCCAGGACTGCCAATATTTATTGAGTATATAGACCCCACTTGGATGAGGCAGTAACAACAGATAACTCAGGCTATCCTGAGCTAGTCCCTCCCCCAGGTTTACAAGTAAGACAATCTCTAATTTTGAGTAAATCCAAGTTGTAAACAAACACAAATAAACCAGGGATGATTTTTGTTTTAGGTAAAACAAGGTAGAGCCTAACAAGGGGGATATAAGATATGCCATCTTGGAAAATAATAAGAACAAAGGCAAAGTAAAGTATTTCAAGTGACTTTGAATTTTCTAAGATTGTAGACTTTACAGAGTGCTTAGGTATTTCTTTTTCATTCTTGAACAGTATTCCTTCTCTTTGAAGCCCTAGAACAATGTCATTAAATAATTCATACATTAAAGGAGATCATTTGGTTCAGTCAAGTCCAGGAGTCTAAGGATTATTGAACTGTGGGTACACTGAGATAATGACAAGTACAGAGAAAGAGGGAGAAAGGTCACTTTGGGGGTTGTGATGAATATTGACTCTTCCTCCTTTTGCTCCGAATCCTTTTCAGCATAAGCTAAAGCCTGATACACAGACTTGTACATTTTGAAAACATTATTAGTGCTTTTATCAGAAAACCACCTCATCTTATATTTCCTCACAAACTGCAGTAGCATCATGATTACAATATATGCTTCAAATAATGGTTTTATAGCACTGAATATTTGTCCCTTGAATCACTCTTCTTGTGAGACGTTGATGAAGGTGATAATGATGACAGGTAGATATAAATACCTGTTGGATAACTTGAGTTATGGATTGATAGATACACTTGAACATGAGTTTATGGGTTACTATTAAGTAACCAGAGATTACTCCTGACTCCATGCTCAGGGCTTACTCAAGTGGGGTTCAGAAAATCATATGAAATGAAAGGATTAAACCTAGGTTGGCTGTTTGAAAGGCAAGATCTTTAGAAATTGTATATCTCTCTGGTCTGGTAGATTTTATGGAACATGATAGGATAGATAATCATTTAAATGATATATATATAAAAAGATGATTGAGATACATGTTCATATAATTTATAATATGGTGATAGAATTATTGTGTAAAGATAGTCAGATTGATGGACAGAGAGGTGGATATGTTATAGCAGATGGTGAGGTAGTTAGGGAGACAGAGATGGATTCATAGCCCAGAAAGGACATTCAGACACATAAATTTATGATCCATAAATGGGCATAGAAGAAATATAACCTTCCTGCTCATTCTTCGTGAGTAAGACATTACTGGTAAAAATTCAATTCTCTATCTTTGAAGACATGCGTTGTTTTATTTCTAAGCAGTAGTCTATGATTGCTAAAAAATGACCATATTCTTTTTTCTTAAGAAACAGTTTTGTTAACTATATTTGCTGAGGCTCTCAGTGTCTCTTTATGGCAACTTACAGGGGATTGATTGTTTACTCATAGGAAATATTAGACATGCTGTAAACATTTATTTGCTGATGTAGGCAGGAGAAAAATAAAGAGTTTTCACTTTTTCGTGCTTACATTCTAAAAACTACTTGAACTTATTTGAGAATCACTAGAGAATGTAATAAAATAATACATATTCAGAAGTCTGACACATAATGGAGCAGGACTCTCTGAGGACTTGAGGCAAGCTTCCTCTTTTCTGCTAACACATCTTCTGCTGAGGCCTCATTTAATGCTACATGGTCAGGTCTCTATATTACATTGGCTTCAATTCTTAATAAACCATAATGCCAGATGTGGCCCTTCTCACACAAGTCTTACGGAGAGTGCATTTTTGGAGAATTTATTTTGGAGGTAAGACAAGCTTCAAAGCACGATGATTTGCTAAAAACAATATAATTCTAAGCTCAATGACTCTTGATGCCAATTAATGATATCAGAATTATTTATAAGGGCATTTCAGGTTCACAGAATAATTTTGAAGCACAAAACTATTTACCCCACTGTCATTTCTACAGCAATAGAAATGAAAGCAGGAGGAAATGTTGCAACAAGCTTCATTAAGAAGTTTATTGAACTGCTCATTTCAACAGCAGGGTACAAACGCAGAAAGCCGTACTTAGAAATAAATATTAAAAGCTTATCTCCAGCAACCTATAGGAGAGAACCGAGCTGACAACCTTTGATAGAGCTTGGGAGACAATTTCTCAGCTGGAAATGCACCAAAGAAAACCTTTCCAAGAAAGAAATAGCTTTCTGAGAAAGAAGCAGAAATTTTGTCAAAACCTATTAAACACTCAGTGTGAAATAATAGAAAAAAATTAAAGGATGGCCCATAAAATAATACAGCCTACAAAATCAGCAGGCTCTAGCAGAAAAAGGAAGATGCCACATTGTCATGTTAATAAACTAAGACATAGAATTAAAAATGATAAATAAGATTTCTGTGGTCTTTAAAAAGAAAGTGATTCAAGGAGAATCATTTCCTGAGCTTTAACTCTTTCAATAATTCCTCTTGCAATGAAATGTGTTGCAGTTCACGTGACTTGGGGTTCTGGAATCTGGCTCTTTCTTATTTATGTTCCACTTCAAGGAAGTGAAGGGAGTGGGCTTGGAAACAAGTGGAATCAACTTCAAGCTACTCATGGCACCAGGGCTAAGATTTTGACTTAAACTTCCAGGTCTTGTGTACTTTTCACCTGTTAATTCCGTGTGTGTATCTGTATGTGTGCGTGTGTGTATGGGGAGTCATTCCTCTGAACTGGTTTAAGTACCTTGCTATTGACAACTGACATCATTGACAAGCAAGCAAGTTTGACTCTAAAAAATAAGCCTGAGTTTCTGAACCTATAAGAAGGGCATTGATATTTACTTCTCACAGTTGTCAGAAGTGAATGAAGCCATGCTAACTGGTACCATTTATTTAGTTTACATCAGCTACAGAATAAGTTGCTCAACAGAGCAGAACCAATAAGATGTTGTTGGTGTCAATAGGAGAATACAAGAGATTAATACAAAGCTCCTGAAACATGGCAAGCTCTTCAGAAAAAGAATTTGGCATTTTATGTCCCATAATCTTGGACTAAGATAGAAGGTTTTTAATGGCAATGACCAGCAATTACTAAGGTATATTACATGTTGATATTTATGTAGAATTTAAAAATCCAGCTCATTAAATATACAACCTCACAATGAGGTGGTTGAATAATCACACACACACACACGTTTTATGTTATATGTTCCTTGGAGTATGTGGCTCATCAGGCATACAAAACTTCATCTGAAGTGAACAACCCTATAAATCAGAGTTCTGGTATAGTTTTTCTAACTAAAACTAAGATTCCAAAGACTTAGCTAGTGCTGAATGAGTGACAAGTCTTTGACCAATATGTGAGTCACTTACCTAAGGTCATTTCTGGGAACACTCACTCACCTCTAAGAAACTCCATTTTTGTTATAGAGATGTATATATATTATATGTTATATTTTGTTATATGTGATGGTCTCACATAGAGCAGTTGTCTTAGTAAGAATCATGCCCACCCCATAACAAAAATAAAGAAATAAAACAGCTCTAGGAAGAGGGAGACAGAGCAGAATGGTTGCATTCTTGTGGGAGGTCAAAGTTCAATTTCTAGAACCACTTGACTCCTTGAGCACTCGCACTAGTGAACATAGTGAACATTGAGAAGCGGGTATAATTTCTGAGCATTCCTGGGTGTGCTTCCATTAAAGAGGATCATGACACAGTCTCAGCAGCTAGCTTCATACCTCATTTCTGAGGAAGATTGTGTCTCACTTGTTTCACTGAGCTTCCTAGGGCTTGCTTTTCTAGAGGCAGGCAAAAGTCAGGTCCTCTTCAATGTCTGAATTCAGTTTATCACTTGATTCATCAAAATGACAAATAGACAACAAAGGGCCCAGAAATCAATGACAGAATATTGCCATGCGAAACTGCTCCTTTGTACAGAGAAAGCCTCCAGAAATAAAGAGCAAAGTTGATACAAGGGCATTTTTCAAATCCCCAAAGCAACAGTTGACTGGATCTTTTCAGAAAGCTCAAGCCATTTTGCAAAAATTCCTGCCTCTTCCTTACCAGCCTTAGTCTCTGTGGATTACTGAAATAGGAGGTCATCCCTGAGAAACAGCAGTTAATGATTGTAAACAAGGAGGTTTTCTGTGTATGTGGTTTTTCTGTGTATTGAGCAGATCAGTGGGTGCATTTTTTTTACAAACTTCTTCCTGTGAATAAAAGGTCTGATAGGTGCAAATAGTAGGTGCCTTACCTCAGACTTGTTTGAACACTGAGGCTACATATTCTCACATCTATGTCCTTTATTCCTCCTAAGATCACAGGTCATTTCTACCAGGACATGACAAGCAAGGAAGCAGAATGCTTGGTGACTTCCTTTCAGAGTTTTAAAACACAAAAACAAACAGAGAAAGGCACAGGATCAAGAAAGATGGCTGAGCTAGATGGGGAGATTAATTGACTATGAGCTATCTATCATAATTGTCAAAATGTCTAAAATCCGAGGAAGGCACCACCGTGTCCTGAAGTTCCTTTCTTTGAAGATCTCATTCAATTGTCCTGGGTGAGATTCGGGGTGATTAAGGCAACAGAAAATAGGAGCATTACCTTTTCAGAGTCAAGTAGTCATTCAACTGCCTTTGGAGAGTCTTAAAGCATAATGGAAAGAAGATGAGCTGGGCTGAGACTCAGGCTCTGTTAAGGCGACTTTCTTCTGATGAGCATATTGGCACTTTGGAGAGGTTTGCCAGCATCTCTCATGCCTTTGTAGAATTGTTTGTGCAACAACCCTTATGATGTGAGTCTGGACAAATTCTATGAATGTGAGTCTTCTTTTGACTCCAGAGTGTCTCCTTATCAGCCAGTCCTTTTTCCTGGGGGTTTTTAGTTGGCTCTGCACAATAAACTCAGTTCTTATTCCTTGATTTGTTCCTCATTTCTACCCTCATGTACAAGTGGAGATAGAACTCTTAGGATCTTCTGTCACTCACTCCTGACTGCCTTGTCCTAATTTCCGCTCAAGGTTAAAGGAATCTTATAACACTGATTAGTTCTGTTACCTAATTCTTAGCTTTGGATTCACTGAATCCATTGATTGTTGATAGTCACAGACAAGGAAGCTCCTGGACTGAAAGGTGAGCTGGTAAACAGAAAATGATGATAATTGTACAAATAAAAGCCAGTTGGTGTACTAATAATGGCCATGTTAGTAATACAAAGGAAAATTGGCTAAACATGAGGTTGAAAGAATACAATGCTTAGAGCTCTCATGAAAGAAATGTTTTTCTTCCAGTAAGTCAATCAAGAATTAAGAAAAGAAAGAAGTCCCACCTGTCTATGAATGAGTGCTGATACTGGGTGAAGAGAGTGTGTGTAAAAACATGTTGCCTGAAGCTATCAGCCACAGTCTGCAGTGGGCTGTCATGGGAAATTCCACAGAGTGGGTACCCCTTTCCCTAGCTTGCCCATACCCTCCCCTCAGAATGGCAGAAAACTGGTGAAGCAAACACTTGGAGATCAAAGGAGACAGAGATCAAATAAGGAGGCTTTTTTGTTAGCTTCTGCCACCCTGGGACAGGGAGGCTAAACAAAGGCAGTCCCTCACAAAAGCAGCACTATCCACTACATTGTTCAGCCCCCGAGCTCAAAAGTCTTCTGGAATCATAATTTGCTGGAGTATTGCATGAAAAAAAAAATGAATCAACTATCACCTTTCCTATGCCCTCTGTGAGATAACAGACACTCTTGAGTAGCAAGATCAGCATTCCATAAATAAAAGCACAAGCTGGTGAATGGAGGAAATATATATATATAATATATTATATTATATTATATATATAATCTATCCTAGCACCTCCTCTTCCTTAAATCCTCAAATGGCAAGAGATTCAATTGACTAATTGAGATATTATTCTTGTACATCTTCCCCAAGGGTGGGATCTTATCCTGAGGGAATGAGAGTGTAGAAGTTTTTCACTCAGAGTCCAAGGTCATAGTGACAACACAGCCATTTGATTTATGATTCAGTTCCCATTTTTAGGCTGTAAGATTGCTAGGCAATCTTATTTAACATCACAGTTAATTACATCTGTTCTATCTTCATAACATTTCTTTGCATCTTTCTTATGAGGAACAGCATTTGTGAGTCATTGACTCTCTTTCAGGATTATCAAACACCAGCCCAATGTTGGAAAAAAAAAAGGAGTCTTTTCTTTCTTTGGATGATTGGATGATTTTTATCAATTTTGGTTAAGTGCATCAGTGAGTGCTCTCAAGCCAGAAGTGATTAAAAGATTACTTGGAGGTATCCAGAGCCATACCTTGGAATGCTTGGGAGGTTTTGTGATGTCCAGGCCAAACTGAAGTCAGGTGTGTTCAAGGCAAGTTCTCCCAAACCTGTTCTATCGCATCAGCTACTGAAACTTCAATGTATATATTAGCATTTTGAGTGAGATCAGAAATACTTGAAATAAACTTCTACCAACTGTTGAGTAGAGTACACTTGATCTCAGCCAAAATGCCTAGGATTTTTATAATATTGTGAACCAAATTCAAGTTTTCACATTTGCAAAGTGTGCATCCTACCAGAACCTCTGTGCTTAAAAACAGAACTGCTCTCGAGTCCTTGTGAAAAGCTTTTCTAGCTGCCATTCTTGCATGACTGCATCTATGACTTCTCATTTTTGCAGCATGCAGCCATCCATATTCTGGACTCCAAAGTATCTGCTCTCTCAGTCTAAGCACTTAGTTTGAATCAGCCCATATCTGGAAAAGGTGGTAAGAACACAGCCAGGTAATCCCACCCAGAGAATTCAGCTCTCTGGACACATCAAACCAAATTCTGCCTTTCTTCATGTAATATTAGTAAGGTACAATGAAATTAGATAGCAAATGGTATTCACTTCTTTTCTTTCCATGTTGTTCATAAGAGCAAAAAGATATGAAATTGTCTATCCAAACTAATAAAATTAGTTCTGGAAGTGGAAACTCGGCATAAAAGTAAGCTCAACAGTGTAGAGGCACAGAAAAAGGAAAAAAAGAAAGAAATTAGATATACTTGGAAGTAGTGGATTAGAGGCAATTGTCTGTAATTTACCACTAAGTTCACAAATCAATTGATAGCTGGATTTTAGCTTTCTTATCCTGCTGCCAACTTTAATTGACTTCTTCTAACTTTTTTTGAAAATTGTCCTAGGTAGTTGTCAAGAAAATGAATGTTCATCTTAGGTGTACATGTGTCTTTTTTTTAACTTCCTCTTCTCCTCACTTCTGCTATGGGAGGTTCCACTGGTTGGAATAGAGAGATGCCTAATTTTTTTTTCTGGGAAAAATAACTTCAACAGACTTTTATTTTAGTAGGTTTTTTAAAATAAACATAAAGATCATTAGCCTAATTTAAAGGGAGTCTTTCTGAGTCTTGACTGATTGTCTTCCTAATAAGATGGATATAGTTTGCTTAAGTGTTTACTTCTACTCATTTTATTTATAGATTCTGAAACTTGATGCAATTTATTGACTGGTTGGAGATTAATAGACAACACTGCATAATAATAATTTTCAAATATTGTCTATATGTTTTATTAACAACTTCCTAATGTTTCTAATTATTGACTACTATTTTATTTGTCTAAGTTTACTGCAAATTTTAAAACAACTATCTTTATACACCAAGAATTACATAAATTGGTACACATGAAAATTGGAAGACCCTAATTGAGAAATCTTATGCCCAGTTTTGCACTCAGCTAATGTCTTTAAAGGGCTTGTGCCTCCTCGACACTGATATGGAGCAATGCATAGATTCCAAGGATTCTTTGGCATGTACATTCTTAATCTTGCCAAGTTCAAATTAGGTCAAATGTTTTCTATTATTTATTATTTGTCCAAATTGCAGCTATGTGCTAGTAAAGACACCCAGGATCAATTCTGATAGCCACTTGCTTATATTATCCCAACAGAAAGCCCAATTTTTCTCATAGGTCCTTTTACTCTTGGTGGAAGCTCATAAAATTCTACCATCTTTAATATCTAAAAATCCTAGTAGTTGTCTTCTAGTCAGTGAAATATCAGAAACCATAGCTAGCCAAGGCTGTGATGGGTTTTAATTCCAAACTAAAGATATCTATCTCACATGGTGGTATGAAGAATAACACATATAATTGCAAATATATTTTCTCAATGAGAAATAATTCTAACATTATATCTGATATACTTGGGATCACTTTAGACCTAAACTCTCGTCTCTATTTTCTCTTTAAAGAATAAGAGAAAGTTCTGATTTCACTCTTAAACAATTCCTTTATTAATGGGAGGGTATGAATGAAATCAGTATCAAGGGAAGAGACATGAAATATTTTTCTTGGTTATTAAAGCAAAAGATACTATCAATACTAATTCATATTTAGCTAATATATGCCACTTGCTTGAATTAGTAATGTACGTAGATGAGCTTAGTTCCATTTAGAATACTTGCTTGTATATATTTACTTGTTTTTTTAGCTGAGAGGACAAAAGAGGAACAAAGACACTCAGAGCAGTGAGCACACTCAGTGTGACATTCCCTAGTTTTCTAGCACCATTAGCTCATGAACATACAAGGTATCCTTTGACAAATAGTTGACTCTAGGGCCTAGGCAAGAACATACATGATTATTTTGTAGTATTTTCTAATGTCATAGGCAAGACATTTACTTTGGTTGTTCCAAAGTAAATTCACATTCATGAGAAGAAATCATGGAGCTATACAAGGACATGAGAAAAGTCAAATGGTGAAAGTGAGAATAACTTGAGAAATAAAATCACCAAAACAGCTGTCATTACAACTCAAAGTACTGAAAAAACAGTCAGGAGTTCAACAAAAATAAATACATGGTGAATGAGATCAATAATTGAAAAAAAAATTGGCAACTCTGCAAAAGAAATGCAATCCCACATATTTTTATGTTTGGTTTTTCCCTTCCAGGAATTGGACCCTAATTTTCAAGTATCTTTTGCCAGCTAATTTTTCTTCCAAAAAAACACATTTATAAATGAATTAATAAATGAGTAGCCACATGGCAAGTACTATCTATATGTTAGTATTGAGGTACACTGGACAGATATTGGGCTCTACAATAGGTGTCTTGCTATGATATGATAACAACTACAAATTACTTTGAGCATCATTTTCCTCAAAAAATTACAATTTAAACTTAATTATGCAAATCTTAATTACACAGATTATACTAGAGGGGCATTCTGAAAAGTATTGTGAGATGCATTCATCATACCATGAGATCATTAACCAATAAGAAAAGTCTAAAAAACCTTTAGAGGCAAGAGGAAATAATGATATGTAATGAGCAAATGTAGTATGTTGTCCTGGTGGGTACCCCAGAACCGTGGAATAACAGAGAAAGTAAGGGAGTCTAAAACAAAAAGTATTTTGAATTAATTAAGTAAGCAACATTACTCACTGTAATAGTAAATTGTGAATTATGGGAGAAATGGATGCAGGGACAATGGGAGACATTTCTATCTTCTCAATATTCATAAATATGAAATTATTCTAAAGTTAATTTTATCCTTAAAATTGCAAACATATTTTTCACTTTTCCCTGGAAGAAAGGACAGTTTAGACTTCCTATATAAACCATTAGCAAACATTCATTCTTTGCTTTTAACTTTTAAAATAGTATTTTTAATATACTATATTTTATTCTCCGCTCTGTAATGATGGTGGAAGAACTCAAGTACCACTATATCTGATAATTTGTTTCCAATGACCCTTTGCTCCAAATATTTGTTGAAAATAAATACATATATACGACATCTCCCTTTATTTTCTCTCCCTGAATTCTTTTGTTGTAAAAAAAAATTAGAGACAGAATTTGTGTCTCTTAAAGGTAAGTATGACAATTAAAATTTCATCAATTTAAGATGTATTGAAATTTTATCTCCTAGTTATGTAGAGATAATTTAAGTGACACATATTGCATTAGTTCATTTAGAAGGCAAGGCCTAAGCATGTCCATAAACCAACAGATCTGCAATCTCTTCAAACAATGTTAATATTGACTCATGCTATTTTGGACTCATTTATGAAAATCTACTTTGCATAGGAGAAAGACATTACATTTTAGAGAGACAAATAAAAATGCTTTTAATAAACTAAAGTTATTATACATTCCTTTAATGACTCTATTCTCCTGTGTATGTTATATTATTAATGTTTTTTTCTATTAAAATGTGTAAAGCAAAATTAAACTGTTTTTTAGTGTAAGATTAAGGAAACATGGGCTAGCCTAATTTCAGAAAATGTTAAAGCATTCACATTAACATGCAGATTTAAAGTGTGTGTGCATGCGTATGTCTGTGTGTAGACACATGCATTCACAATAATGCCATAATAGAGAGGAATGTTATTATTGTTTAATTATTTCCAGATTTCAATATCTACTCTTAAAAAGATGCAATTGCCTCTGGGCACTCTTCCTTGGATAACATTACCATTTCCATTTCAGCATTTTTAAGACAATTGCTCCCATCCAAACGCCTTCTCACTTCCATTGATGTCATCCTTTCCATCTTATTATCCCCGCTTCCTTTGTTACATTTGAAGGCCATATGTTTATCACTGGTGTACTGACATTTCATGTTATGTTGCATATTTCTGATCCCCTTTATCTTTTT
>PVKC010021057.1:0-18328 GCA_004027635.1 Crocidura indochinensis | reverse complement strand
CCTGGATCTATTGTTTCTAAAAATATATATTATCAGTCTGATTTGGCTTAGCTCTCTTGTGTTTAAGATTTTATTAATTTGGGGGAAAATCTAAAGTTTCAGTTCAGCTACAAATCTCATCTAGAGTACATAAAAATATTACTTTAAAATGAACTTTTTAATGTTAATATTAAAAATTACAAAAATGTTACATAAAATATAACTGTTACAATTTCTACGTAGCAGTGTGTTTTTCTTATTGGACTAAGAATATTATTTGCATGAGGTATTCTTTGCAGATGTTTAAATCCTAAAATATAATAAAATTTTGTAATGTACTCTTGTAAATAAGCTATGGAATATTGATAAATGAAATGTTTATGACACTGTGTAAATGTCAAATATTATATATATGAGAGTTTATCTTTATTAGTTTCTGTTTAGCATCAGGTAAACTAAAATATGATTAGTATTTAAATATTTTACCATAATTACATATTTGTTTCTTGTATATGTTAACTTGTACATATTATATACATAAATACTTATATAACTTGGTATATGTTAACATATTTGTATATTTTAGATTTTACTTTATATATTTTGATGTAATTGTTCAAGTAAAGCTTTACTGGTTTAATATCTATAATTAATATTGTAATTTGTGATTATATATTTATTATTATTAATTTCTGTTTATTTATTTTTCTTTCTTATTTAGGCTTTTGGGCAACACCTGGCAACTCTCAGGGGTTACTTCTCATTCTACTCTCAGATCACTCAGGGCAGGCTTAGGAGACCATATGAAATGCTGGGAATCAAACCCAGGTCTCTTCTGGGTTGGGCACATGTAAGACAAATTACCACAGTGTCCCTATTTTTTATCTATTTTTTAATTACACAAACTTTTTAAATTTTGTTTATTATCTGTTTTCTAGTTTCCAAAGAGTTTTCTTCCTTAGAAAAAGACAAAATTTCATATTTAATAATAAAATGTATTTGATATATGAGCACACATTTTTATTTCATTGAGTTTTAGTCTTAGAAACTTCTAGTTTTAAGAAATTAAGATTTATATTTATACTTAATTCTTTGTTTTTAACTATTATGCAATAATATTACCCATATGCTTTCCTTAATTTAATAGAATTTTACTATAATTCTTAGTATATAGATAGTTTGTAAAAAATAATAATCCTTATTTTATTATTATTATTTTTTTTTTTTTTTGGTTTTTGGTCACACCCAGCAGAACTCAGGGGTTACTCCTGACTCTGCACTCATAAATCGCTCCTGGCAGCCTTGGGACCATATGTGATGCTGGGAATCGAACCAGGTCTGTCTTGGGTCAGCTGCCTGCAAGGCAAATGCACTACCACTCTACTATCACTCTGGCCCACCGTTAGACATTAAAAAAAACATTTATTCTATGGTAGGTATAGAATTAGCAATATATTAGTAAATTAGATATAATTTATGATTAATCAAAATTTATATATATCACTTAATCTGATACTTCTGAGGGAAATCAATTATAACATATTTATTTTTTGATTAAAGCTATCACTCTGATAGCTATCTCCTCTGATCCTATTTCCTTCACAGTAGGATGAATAGTTTTAATATAAATTTAAAACTCATGTAGTTCTCCATCAAACTTATAATAAAGTATACACTTCTCATTACTATCCTGGTAAGCATTTTTTTTGGCTATATAACATGTGACTTTCTTTTCTTTGAGTCTTTGTAGGTAATAATTTCATATTCTATTATACTTATGCTTCCTTATTTCCCACCTATATAGCTTGGACTTTGGGTCTTTCCTGTCTGCCCTCTTAGCATTCTACAGTTTCAGGTCCTTATATGTTTTTCCTCATATGAACCCTTCTAGACTCAAAATTTCCCTTCATTGAGGAAGAGCAGTTTTCAAGCTGAATACTGAAAATCATTTTTTCCCTCACAGGCTATTGACCTTAGCTACTCTGAACATAGAGGTTCTTCTGGATTTTAGAGGAAAAAATATGTGCGAAGAGTACATCTCATGAATTGACTTTTCTTGATCTCTAAAATTTCAGCCATTGGAACCACTATACTTTTTAGTAATCATTATCAAATATGACTCATATTTTCAAGAAAATCCTAAAATATACTGGTCAGTTGATAGATTATGTTAGAGTTTTTAGACTGTTGGAGGACAAGTGTTTTTTTAATTTTCTTCACTTTTCATTATATGGAAAAGTGAGGAGTTTAAAGAAGTAAATGTATAAGCCGAATGTGTTATATAGAACTTAAATTATTTTTTAAAACTACAAACCCTTAAACAATGGGTATTAAACCCATATGGCAAATACTTTTAACCTATTTTGAGTAAATAGATTGAAATTTGATATGGCTATCATTACATATTATCAATTTACTTCTCAGCAATCAATACTGGCAATTTAGAATATATTTACTTACTTATCAGAGACCATACTTTTAAATATGTTTTCTGCCTTTATTTGCTTGACCCTTAAAAATCTGAGATGTTCAAATTTAGTCATAATAAGATGAATGCCAACTAGAATTACACCGAGTGATTATTTCTCCCCTATCAGGTTGGTAAAAATCCAAAAGTTTGACAACTGTTGGCAAGAGTATAAGTAAATTGGAACTCTTAGATTGCTTATAGTTACACAAAATGTCATTTCCTTGGGAAAAATTACAATATCTAACAATACTACATAAGAACTTACCCTTTGAACTAAAAATGTATTTATAGAAATTCATCCCAAAGACATTCTGGAAAATATGAAAAAAACATATGCACAGGCCATTAAATAGAGCATTATTTATAATAGCAAAATATGAGAAAAGCCAAATTTTCATCAATGGATATCTGACAAGAATATAAAGTATTTTATATTTATCTAAAAGATGTATGCAATTCTAAAAAAATTGAGGAATATTTAATGATATCTGCAAAAATTCCCAGTATATGTTTATAAAAGGAAAATAAAAATTCATTTAAAAATTGTATACATTGGAAATAATATAAAACATAAATTCAAAAAAAAAGATCTGCATAAATATTTTAAAAATCAAATAAAAATTTTAATGCACACAACCCCATGGGATTTGCACTGGGTGTGATCCAGGTGGCTTTCAAACACCACCTGCCTGAATACTCCCAGCCTTTATTTGGCCAAGTTCTGCCAAGTGTGGTCCCAGATCCCTAAGCAATGCCAGTTATGGTCCTAAATAAATAAATGAATAAATAAATAAAGGCTATATTATTCCACAATAGAATGTTTTATTTTCATATTTGCTATACTGTAATTTCTCAATTATATTAAAAAAGTTTCACAGTTATCAAGTGTATGTTCTATTTTCTTAGTAAAGTTTTTTGAAATAGAACTTGGAAAGTAAATATCTCTTCTTTTCACCATTAGCTGTGGATTAGGAACAGATTTTATATTTGTGTATTTATTATAACCGGCCTGATTATCCATTTCAGAAATAAAATATTAAGTTGTACATATTATTAATATTTGTAGTCTATAATCTATCAATATTTCATGCATTAAATAAAATATATATGGTCTAAATAATTTAAAAATATGTGTATTAATCTACTATAAACTCAGCATATTTGTAGGAGCTATATACTGAGAAAGTCAGCTTTACACACTAACAAATTATTCTAGTGACAGTTAACTAGAATAGACACAGTCATGGCATAATTTCAGACAGTAATAAGCGTATGAAAAAATATGGTGAACAGGTAAAAGGAAAAGAGAAATAGCACTGACTATTTTATATGGTATGATGATAGTCTATGTAGATCTCTGAACACAAAAGATATAAGGGTGATGTTTTTAACAAGCATATCTATTGCTATTTTTTATTTTCAGTTTGGTCATAAAAATTAAAGTAACTGGGGTTGAAGCATTGGCGCAAGCAGTAGGGAGTCTGCCTTGCATACACTAACCTAGGACGGACCTCGGTTCGATTTCCCGGCGTCCCATATGGTCCCCACGTCAGGAGCAATTTCTGAGCCCATAGCCAGGAGTGACCCCTGAGCGTCACTGAGTGTGGGTCAAAAAAAAAAAAAAACCCAAAATTATAGTAACTGTATTGTGAATATGCAACATGTCGATAAATCTGACACTCTCATTCTTTGTGATTCAACTGATTGGTCATAAAAATTGTAAAATATTTTTTCAAAGGTGGTCAGTACATAAAAACTTTAAAGATGTTATATAAGGAAGGACTGACTTATAACTATGCGTTGCAATGGAGTAGATGCAATAGAAATTTACATAATTTTGAGAAACTTTCAAATTGCTGTTTGTATATTATTCTCCTTTTTCATAATCTGTAAAAAGCATGCAGCATACTGTAATATGTCAAGAAATTTTAAAAATCCTATTTAGGAGTATAAGTTCACATACAATGCATCTTCCTTTGTGTATTATATAATGATGCTAAAATGTGAAGTCATTTAAGGACCTGCCACACATGGAAAAATAAATATACTCGCAGTTTTTACATTAGAACACAATTATGCCTTGGAAAAGCACTACGCTTAAATACATCTTGAAAATATATTTTTGAGAGAGAATGAATAATACATACATTCTGATTCCTTTTAAATAATTTTTAAAAATGAACTGCATACATGACTTGGGCTTTAATAAAGTGTTAATTGCATACCATCATTTGAATTGACAGTAAGAAATTAACAGATATCTTAGCATTAGAGAATGGTAAATGACTTCTGGGGACAAGTCATGACAGTTCAGTGCTGGTCCTTTGATGGCATAAGTAAAACCTCTAATGTTGACAGAAACATTGAGATTGTCTATTTAAACATTCAATGTGCATATGATCAAAGTAAGGTTTAGAATAAGTGACTTGTTCAAAATCACTTGGCAAGCAGGTCACCTGACAGGGGAGGTTGTATCTCCAGCCCCACTTTGCCTTTCCTTCCTCTTTAATCCTTTTTAGGTTTTTCCTTGAGTTTTGCAGCACAAGAATTTAGGAAAAACATAAAATTCACATGTACAAATTATTCTTTTGTTTGCTGTCTTCTCCAGTGAAATAGTTTGGGAACAAAAGAATGAAAGTGGAATAAAAATAAAGTTGGGATTTCACCCATCATTTTTCCATATCCTCTTCCAAATTTTCTTACTACTTTTTGTGATGAAGAAAATACTAAAATTGAGCAGAGACCTGGGGCAAGCTGTTCAGAAGAGGATAAGGTGAGAAATGTCCGTGCTGGATCCTAATTCCCCCCTATGTAATTGACTTGCTGACTGCTTATATTTCTGTATTTGAAAGGGAAACTGTAAACCACTTTTAGCATTCCTCTCCATAACTGTACAATGAGCAGAGTGTCTCGTTAATTTTTGAGGTCTTCTTTCAGTGTCAATAGTCAAGTGTCAACAATACAAGTGTGTATGCATTCAACTTCTGGGGAGTCTTATTAGAAGACATATATGTAATTCTTGATTAAGCCTCTGTCACTGCTCTCTACATGTAACTTGAAACACTTGAGGCTTATTTTCAGCTAGAGGTAAGGTCATCTTTGCTGATTGGTTATTAAGTCTGCTAATTTAGGAATGCTGTCTTCTCTTAATCAGCATAAAGGGTGGGGTTGGGAGAAAGGAGATAGCAGAGATGACTATAAATGTGTTAAAAATAAAACTCCAGTTTTAGGGGATCAGCACAGTCTGACAGTTAAGAGTGTGCAATTATTTTTAGAGTCAAAACTTAACTATACATTTACTAGCTTTATGGCCTTGGAAAGACTGATAAAGTATTACTTGATCTGGCTCCTGATTATTTCTATCACTTAATGACTTTCTTAATTCCCTTTGCTTCAACTTAATAAAGCCAACTTCAACCACAAGTCCTGCTTTGTGTGATCAGACCAGGCAAGTTCCTACCTTAGGACCTTTACATAGTGTTTACCTAGACATATCTTCCTCCACATATCTGCATGAACATTTTGAAATATTTTTCAAATATCACCTTTTAGAGGAAAAGACTCATGTTATGAAGTAGGAATAGTAACGATAGAAACTCAATTCTATTATTATTATGTTAAGATTTTTTTTTGGCTTTGAGATGTAGCCCTTTATTAATATCTGAGTTACCTTTACCGAGTCCTGAAAGTTTCCTGTCACATAATAATCATTCAATATGCATTTGTTGAATAAATGCATGCTGTTACTCAATAATAATTTCAGTGACAAAAATGGCTACTTTCTTGAAGGAGAAAGACTACTGATGAAGACAGGATGTATTTCTTCTCATTTGTTATAATTGTTTTCAATCTCTGTGTGTTTCACTTGTTAAAAAATTATTTTAAAAAGATTGTAGCTGAATTCTTGTTTAAATTATAATATCCTATGCACACTTAATCTGCATTTAATTTTATTTCTTCCACTTCAACCTACTTGCTTCTGATCATATATGAAAATGAATCAGCAGAAAGAAGACAGCTTCTATGCACTCTGCATCCATGCAAAAGTTCACTGTTCCAGAACACCATGAGTTCTCACTAACGGCCACTGAGAAAAACCTAAGAAAATACTTAATAGGAAGTAATTGAAATGATACAAATTAATAAATGTAGCTAATGTAAATGTGAATGCAAATAAAAGTAGATAAAAATCTATGTAAGTGAACTCACCAGACCAGTCATGTGGCTACAATTCCTTAAGCCCCACTAACTTCAAATATTTTCTGTATTTGACTAGCTTCATTATGTTTTTGCAGTTTCAGACTTGAAAGAACTGTAGTAAGAGATAAGATCCATGTCATGGAAGACAACACCAGAGATAAACATAACATATGACAAACTTTCTATGGGGAGATGCAGAAAATTCATATGTAAAATTTTAGGAAAAAGTAACATGGGGATAGCTTTTATTCAAGGGCACAAAACTGTCGGTTAAAAGTGGAACATGGCTTTGGCTTCACCTCTCCCTGCTACTCATGCACACGTGTGCTAACACACACACACACATATATATACACACATACACATCTACCTACATACATACCCAAATTCCTCACCCCCAAACCCAGATGATCAATGTCCAGGTTAGGTCTTGATCCTGTTGAGCCACATGTGAGTTTTAACAAACTCTCCTCTAAAGGTGTCATCTTTCACATGCTCTTCAGGACAGGATGAACACATCCACCAAAAAAATCATGTTTTTTCTTTGCATCTTAACAGAAACAGAATTAAAAGGGGAAATGGGAATTCAGTGCTGCCAGCTACAGTATCTCTCCTATCAGTTCACCAGTAAGGCCTGGTAGGGACCTGCCGAGCCTCTGGATAAATTGTATTTTCCAAGGGTTAATTAAGCTGTCTTGAGCTTCTACATGAAGAGGAACAAACTGGCACTTGCAGCGCTTTCTGAAACCTGCTGTCGACATTACAGTCCCTGCTGCTTTTAGCTGTATCGATCCGATGCCTGACCTGTGAAATTCTTGATGGCTGCTAACACTAGAAGCTTACTGGAGCTTTCCAAGGGAGCTTCGGGACAGCTTGTGTAGTCAGGTACAATTACCTATCCCTCCAGGAGAGCCAATTAGTTCACAAAGAGCTGGAGCAGAACAAATGTTTTGTATGTGATTTAGAATCCTAAAAAAGAAAGGAGAAAAAAGAAAAAAAGGCTTTGTTCTGTCTGATTCTTTTGTTCCTAATTTTATGATTATTGTTCGATTCACAGTGGCTTTTACATTTCCTCACATGTTTCCAAAAGAATGATGAGAACATGATAAGCCAGATTTGTGGTATTCTCTCTTTAACTATGAAAATTTCCTGTGCCATTTAAGAACCATTTTTGGATTAATTGCATGACTCAAAGGTAGAAAACTCAAGTTTGCTCTCTAGTCTATGTTAGGGCAACTTTTGTTCTAAGCTGAACAGTAAATTTGAACATAATGGATTGTTCACTAAAGAAAGAGTAGATGACAACTATATCTGAAACTTTGCTTTTAAGCTAGAATGTAAGAATAAGGATATGCTTAAGAGGCTGTGTTATCCATGTCTAGGCATATATCAACATTAGCACAATTATTCTTAAATTAGAACTAAATGTACTGTTCTTTGATCAAAGAAGGTTGTACAACTGCTCTCTCATCTAAAAATCCTGAACCCTCGCTTACTTTCAAAGTACCAGTCTTACCAAAATATTTATGCTCTTTCCCCATTTTATTTTAAAACCCATGACATTCAATTATAAACTAGCTACATGATGTTATCTGTCCATTAAACATGTTATTTAAATTTTGTCCCTTAATTATAAAAGGATTGTTAATTAGCTCTCAAGATTTAATGCATAAGTAGAATTAACTAAGTGGAATTTAATATATACTGATATGACATATGCATCAAAGTGATAAAATGGCATTTATTAACTTTGTATTATTTGTATAAATTTTATATTATTTCATTAAATGGACAGTTTTAAAAATTATGGTTTCAAGTCTGCAATAAAACAAAATTGTATATATATATGTCTATATAGTATGTGATATCAAAGAAATGACCAAAAATTTAATGAAAAAAGATATCAGGTATTCATCAGATACCTTTGTTTCCAGCTGAGAACATAATATATACATTAGATTCTTTGCTTTGTTTGTGTTTGTTGTGTTTTTTTCCCCTGTGGTGATGATGATAGAACCCAGGGATTCATTTATGCAAAGCTAGTGCTCTACTGCTGAGTTTTATCACAGATCCTAATTCTTGTTTTTGAAAAGAAGCAAAATAAAACTGACCAAAACTTTTAATTATATTTTTAGAAATAAGTAATCGAAGTTAAAAAAGCAATTGAACTATGACAAAGAATAAAAAGTAAAAATAGTTTCAAATCTAACAACTGTCTTTTTTTCTTATAAGATATTAGTAAAACTTGGTTTTATTACCCTGTGATAGTCACACAAGAGAAATAAGGCCTTCTTCCTGGTAAGAGTTCTTATGAAGAGGATCCTGGGTAGTTATTTTTGTTTTGTCCCCAGCCCCTTGGTGGTTCTTTTTGATTAATTACATTCTGAGGTCTAAACATGCCTATTGTTTGTTGCACTGAGGAAGATATGTCAATGAAACTAAATAATACTTTCTCAACTTCTATATCTGAAAACTTATTTAATTGCATGGAGTGAGAGTAAAAAGAGCTTAATTATTTGTTCTTTTGCAAAATAGGCTGGGAATTTGGCATGGATAGTATTCTACTTCAAATGTTTTCTCCTCTCTTAATAGTTTTGAGAGTTGAGGCTCCTTTTTTGTTTGTTCGTTTTTTGTTTTTAGAAAGTCATTGATCATTGTTACTACCAGAGTCTTGTCATTCACAAAATTATAAGTCAAAAAAATGGCCATGCATGATTTAGGTGAAACTATTTCAATTATAGCATACCAGCAGATAGCTCATTTCATCAGTGGGTATAATTAGGTCTAAAAAAAGTTAAAATGAATACAAAACAATAGTACTATAATCTGCTTTGTCACTTGATCACTAAAACAATCTTTTTTAACACACATGATTTGTATGTAATTCTAGTTATGCTCCGAAAAGCACGAAAATTCCTCATATTTGTTGGAAACCCAACCTAAAGTTGGTGTCACTAGTAAAATAATATTATAATGATAATATGAGAATTAGTTATTAACATGTTACCTTTATATTATTTATTCTTCAAAATGTATTTTATTAGATTAAATTTTTTGGTTTGTTTTTGAGCTACCCACAGTTGTGCTTAGGGCTTATTCAAGGTTCTATGTTCAGGAGTCACTTCTGCAGGTTCTGGACTATATGTAGTGTCAGAGATCAAACCTGAGTTGGCCATACACAAGCAAGTACCTTATCACTTGTACTGTCTCTTCAGTCCAAAAGGAAACAATTTCCAAGTACCAGTTTAAATTATAAAATAATTAATTATAGTTCACAGTCTCTGAGAGATAGTAATAGTTTTATTAAGTCTTTTGTATATAATCATACACATTTATATATTTATCCTGATTATAAGGGACTATAATAAAAATAACCTATAAACTATTGATATAAATTAAAGAACATCAATAGATGCACTAATTTTCAAATATTGTCTCATCTTTCTTTAACTTTTCTTCTAAAATTTTTTCTAAGGTTTCAACTTGAAAGCTTTCTAAGAGATAAAGAATGATCTTATTTTCTAAATAGCAAAAGGTCTTAGAGGCACATGCTGAAGATTCAAAGTATAAACAAAATTAAAAACACTTTAATGCTTGAAGTAATGCTCAACATATCATGCAGTAGTAAAGATTCTGAAAAAAAATGTCATTTAAAAGAGTAATAAGTTGCTGAAACCTAGGTAATCTGTTTTTGAAGGTTTCATTTCTAAAATATAAAAATGAACAAGTCTTCTCATTGGAAAATGTAAGTTGATATTTATTAAGAGCCTGCTTTCTTCTCCAACAAGCATATATAATCTATGCTTTTATCTTCTTGTAAATAGAACTAAGTGTAATTATTCATATAAAGACCTCAAAAAGGAGAATAGATGAATTCCCCAAATTTGATCAGTATAAATGTTCAAATGAGTAAGTAGAAAAGATAGAAAAAGTTAATGGAATTAAAAATCAGAGATGAGAGTTCTTCTTCACATCTGAATGTTTCCTCTGTCATGGTACTTTAGACCATTAGAAATAAGTGAATACTATTCTTAACAAATAATACTATTAACGCAGCAAGATATGCATTTCTTTTTAAACACTATTGTTACATATGAAATGATATATTTATCATTAATGATGAAAATGTGGAACTCTTAGTCTTAAATTAATCTTTACATTAATCTAGATTAATCTCATTAATACTCTTTTGTCTTTAATTCTTATTTATAAATTTAATAAAATATTCTTTTTTTGTCCCCCAATTCACAATACAGACCAGGCAAAGGTCCTGGGTTGAGGTTTAAATGGGGTGCATTTACTGTACCTCCTTTTTCTATACAGTCAGTGTAAAGAACACAGCCTGTGGTAAGAATTGGGAGGTCTTATCTTTTTGTTTCCTTTTTTGAATTTATATATATGTATAAATCTCAAAATTTATCTCAAGTGTCTCAAGTGCCCTTCCTCCCCACCCCTTTTCTCTAGACAGACTTTCTCGTAGTAGTAGTAGTAGTAGTAGTAGTAGTAGTAGTAGTAGTAGTAGTAGTAGTAAAATATTCTTGAGTAAGAAATTCACCAATAGGACATTTGTATTTGTATACTAATGTCCTTTACTTTTGCCTTCTAATTCTTATTTTCTGTTTTTAAAAATATTTTTACTAATATAGAGACCAATATGACAAATCATTAAATTAAAATTGTGATAAGGACTTATTAAAAAAAGATACACAGATTTATGAGAGCCAGTATAAGAACATCAATGAAAGAGTGATGATATTTAAGTGATAAACTGAGAATAATAAGTATTACTTAGAGCATTACTAGATCCCTTGGTAGAAGAATGTAAGCTGTGAAAATCATGAGTTGTTTTACATGTGTTGATTTTTATACTCACACCAGTAGAAAGTCACAAAATTAAAAATGGGAGTGACCTGATGAAAATTCAGCCTTCAAAATTTTACTCTACCAGATGAGGAGAATGAGTAGGAATAAATATGAGCTAAGAAGTTAAGATAGTTATTATATAAAAAGACAAGAAACAAGTTTTTATAGGGATATGTAATAATGGGGGACATTGAGTCAAGAGGTCATACACCAGTAAAGGCACATGCCTTACATGCAGCTCATTATGGCTGAATTTCTTGCACTCTTACTATTTCCAGGAATAATTCCTGAGCACTGTCAAGTGTAAACCATATTTTGCCCCAAAAGAGAAGCATTTATATACTGATGATGAAAATTCAGCTATTATCAAAAACAGATTAAAGATACCTCTAAAATTAAAAAATATATATATAATGCTGTTGAAGTATAGGGTGCTTGCACTGCATGTGGTTGACTAGGGTTTGAATGCCAATGTCCCATATGGTCTCCTAGCACTGCCAGGAGTAATCCTTGAGTGCTGCCAGAGGTGGTAAAAATCCTATTCCCTGCCCAAATAAAAAATAAACATTTTATGATCTTGATCTAACTATCCCATTACTGTACATTTATTAGAATATCAAAATTCTAATTCAAGGAACTCTCTGTACCAATTTATTCATTGTTACATTATTTATAGTAGCCAATAATTAAAAACTGCCAAAGTGTACACTGAAGATAAAGATACACAAAGAAACAAATAAAAATAATATGGCATGGTCAATGAGTTACTACTCAGATATAATGAAGATGAAATCCATACAGCAGCATGGATATAAATAGAAGGTATTATGCTTAGTGAAATGTCACATGAAAACACTACTTATTTTCACTCATGGGTATATAAACAACAAATGATTGATCCTTAGTCCTTAATAACTAAATCAATCGAGGAATTACTTCCCTAATTTATTTCTTTATTTTGAATTTGGGGCCATGCCTGGTAGTGCTCAGGATTTACTTTCTCCTCTTTACTAAGGAGTGATCCATGGTAGTGTTTGGGAAGACCATATATGGTGCCAAAATTGAACTGGTTTGGAATTATACAAGCCAAGCATGTGCCTTACCTCCTGTTATTTATTTCTTCGGTCTCTCAAACTTTATCATAATAATACAATAGTTGTAATTTGAATAAATCAGGTTGAAGGGGTAAATTATATGATGATGGGTGGAAAATGAATATATCTTAGTGAATATAATGTCACCTCTGAAGATGCTAATTTATTAGTTTATATACTTGAAATAATTTAATATTAAAATCCAATATTATTTAATATTTTATAAAGGATATTGCAGTAATCTTTCAAACCAGCATTCTCAACCTGTTTTCTGACCAGGGCCTACTTCCAACTTTGTTTCTTTTCTTCCTGTGACTTTCTCTCATACTTATTGGCCTGCTAATTTCTTTTTTTTCTAAAGAACACACAAAACAACTATTAATATACTTTTAAATTCTATTTTGTAAACCTTGATTTACTGTAATTTCTAAAGGTCCAATTTTCTAAGAGCACTGTAACAAGAGTTTAGAGAATCTAAGCTCCCGTTCCATAAAATTCTCTATACAAAAGCATAGATCATTTATATATTTATTTATTTTATTTAAACATCTTGATTACATGAATGATTGTGTTTAGGTTTCATTCATGTAAAGAACACCACCCATCACCAGTGCAAAATTTCCATCATTAATGTCCCAAATCTCCCTCCTCCCCACCCAACACCCGCCTGTACTCTAGACAGGCTTTCTATTTCCCTCTTAAATTCTCATTATTAGGATAATTCAAAATGTAGTTCTCTAACTAAACTCATCCCTGTTTATGGTGAGCTTCATGAGGTGAGCTGTAACTTCCAGCTCTTTTCTCTTTTGTGTCTAAAAATTATTATTGCAATAATGTCTTTCATTTTTCTTAAAACCCACAAATGAGTGAGACCATTCTGCATCTTTCTCTCTTTCTCTGACTTATTTCACTCAGCATAATAGATTCCATGTACATCCATGTATAGGAAATTTTCATGACTTCATCTCTCCTGACAGCTGCATAATATTCCATTGTGTATATGTACCACAGTTTCTTTAGCCATTCATCTGTTGAAGGGTATCTTGGCTGTTTCCAGAGTCTTGCTATGGTAAATAGTGCTGCAATGAATATAGGTGTAAGGAAGGGATTTTTGTATTGTATTTTTGTATTACTAGAGTGATATACCTGGGTCGTAAGGGAGCTCGACTTCCAGTTTTTGGAGGAATCTCCATATTGCTTTCCATAAAGGTTGAACTAGATGGCATTCTCACCAGCAGTGGATAAGAGTTCCTTTCTCTCCACATCCCCGCCAACACTGCTTGTTCTAATTCTTTGTGATGTGTGCCAATCTCTGGGGTGTGAGGTGGTACCTCATAGTTGTTTTGATTTGCATCTCCCTGATGATTAGTGATGTGGAGCATTTTTTCATGTATCTTTTGGACATTTGTATTTCTTCTTTGTCAAAGTGTCTGTCCATTTCTTCTCCCCATTTTTTTGATGGGATTAGATGTTTTTTCTTGTAAAGTTCTGTTAGTGCCTTGTATATTTTGGAGATTAGCCCCTTACCTGATGGGTATTGGGTGAATAGTTTCTCCCACTCAGTGGGCGGGCTCTTGTATCCTTGGCGCTATTTCTTTTGAGGTGCAGAAGCTTCTCAGTTTAATATGTTCCCATCTGTTAATCTCTGCTTTCACTTGCTTGGATAGTGCAGTTTCCTCCTTGAAGATGCCTTTAGTCTCAATGTCCTGGAGTGTTTTACCTACGTGTTGTTCTATATATCTTAGCAGGCATTTAAAAATTATTGTATATTATTTGCTCTAACTAATCTTAAAAGAATAGCAATGAAATTACCAGAAAACAAATATATAAAAGTCAATTTGTGATGACTGATTGCTAAGTGATTTTAACCAACATAAATGAAATTTTTTTAATTGAAGATGTATAAAATCTGTTAGCAAGGTAAGAGAAAATAAACCTTTTTTAATCTAGTAGTGTGCAACATTATACATCATTAGTGAATATCATAGTCCAATGCCTCTTGTTGATACATTTGCTCTGCTCTTTAGAGAGAAGTGCTTTTAACATTTCTAGTAAAATTGGTTTTGAGGCAATGAATTCCCTACATTGTGCCTGTCCTTGAAACTTTGCATCATTTTTTAAAATATAAATGGTAAACTAGCTGGGTAGTGTTTTTGGAGAGAGATTCATTTTGTTGTTTTTTTGGATTATTCCATTCCCTGCTTTATGTTTCACATTTTTATTTGATAGAATAAATATATAAATTTATATATATCTTATATATATATAAATATATATCAGATGGGCTTTCCAGTTTTGTTCTTGCTGTTTTCAGTATTTGGTTTCTGTTTTTGGCTTTTTTTATTTTGATTATAATGTGTCTTGTCATTTTCCTGGTTGAGTCTATTTGCACTGGTACTCATCGGGTCTCTTGGGTCTCCTCAGTGCCTAGGAAATACTTGTCACTGATTTATCTATTGTTTCTTCATTATGTTTACCTTTCTGTTCTTCCAGGAATCTGCTTAGTCTTATTTCTTTCTTTAACTCATTTCATGGCATTCTGGTATACTGTTCATTCCTTTTCAGATTATTTTCTACTTCCTGTTGTTTCTAGCAGTTTCCTCCCTCTCATCTTCTGTTATTGCTCACCTTCTCTTGTCCTGCCATTTACAGCTTCTATTGGCTTTTAAAATCTCTGCCATATTTATAATTATGCTATTTCTGATTACAGCAGGTTTTTTTCATTTTAACTCCTATTTTTTGTGTTTTGCTGTACTATCATCTCTGAATTTATTGAACATAGAATCACCAAGGACAATGTTTGACGGTTGACTGATGTTGTTTATGTCTCTGTTGATATTGTTTTCATTCACTGAGTTCAATCAATTTCTACATCTTTCCCCCATTGTCTTTCTAGTGTTCTTGCTGTGCTAAGAACAATGCTTTGTTGTTAAATTCTCTGGACAATGATGAGGGATTAAACTGGGGTTGTTCTCTAATCTTCTCTGCCCATTTTCACTAAATAAAGAATAACTAGGAGAAATGTGTAAGTTCTTGAGTATATCTGTTACTGGGCCCCTTGCTTTGGAACTGTGTTGTGGGTGCATTTATACAGCACAGATCAAGAATGGAGGCTGCTGGAAACTAGCCAGAAGGAAGCATCTTTTCTTCCTGTTCTGGATGTCTATTAGTGAAAGACCTCACTGGAATTGTGGAACAATGAGAACTGTTGTTCTTAATTATTTGTAGATACTTACCTGTTATCGCCTAAAGATAACACAAATACTAAAAACTGTCAGGTTTCAAATTTGCAGCCTTTAACTCCAATCTAAACTGCATCTTTTTCTTTTTTCCTTACATAGCATTGACAGATTACATTAGTTTATTGAAGTAAGCTTACATAATTTTTAAATATTTATGCTAAATAAAATGTCAGAAAGAAAAAGGGAAGGGCCAAAGAGAAAGCAGGGGTTAAGGGTCTTGCCTTCCATTAGACCAACTCCAATTACATCCCCAGGCATTTCTGGCTGTGGCCCTGGAGGTCTGTTAGCACTATTCAGTTATCTCTGAGGATCACTAGCTCCACAGGACTCAAGTAATACCATATTTTTAATTATTATTATTTTAAATATAATTTTTTTTTTGGTTTTTGGTTTTTGGGTCTCACCCAGCAGTGCTCAGGGGTTACTCCTGGCTCCATGCTCAGAAATTGCTCCTGGCAGGCACAGGGGACCATATGGGGCACCGGGATTCGAACCGAAGACCTTTTGCATGAAAGGCAAATGCCTTACCTCCATGCTATCTCCAGGGCCCCTATTCTGAATGTAATTTAAATTGAATCACCATGAGATAGAGTTACAAAGTTGTTCATGGTTGAGTTTAAGTCATAATACGTCCAACATCCATACCTTCAACAGTGCACAATGTTCCCAAGTTCCCTCTAACCCTCCTCCTGCCTTTTCCCAAACCTGCCTCTCTGGCAGATATTTTTCTACTTTTTGATCTTGCTCTCTCTTTCTCTCCCCTAAGTCTTTCTTTTATTTTCCCTTTTAGACACTGTTATTTGCAATATTGTTACTTAAGGTTTTCATGCACATAAATTTATATTCTTTGTCAAGTTCTTCAGTTGTTTCTAAATGCTGGCCATTGTGAATAGTACTGCAATTATTATAGGAATGCAAAAGGCTTTTTTGTATAGTGATTTTGTGCCCCTAGGAGTAGTATTACTGGTCATATGGGAGCTCAATTACTTTTGTGTTTAGGAATGTCCAATTTTCAAAAATTCTGGAGCAGTCTTTATTCCCACCAGTAGTGAATAAAAATATCTTTCTCTCGGTATCCAAGCCATTACTAGTTATTCTTACCATTTTTGGTATGTGCCAGTCTTTGTAGTGTGAGATGATAATTCATTGTTGTTTTGATTTGAATATCCCTGATATTAATTATGTAGAACATTTTTTTTATTGTGCCTTTTGGCCATTTATATTTCTTCTTTGGTGAAGTTATTTTGCAACATCTCTTCTCCCCATTTTTGATAGGGTAGATGATTTTTTTTGTTAAGTAATACCAGTGCCTTATATATCTTATATACCAACCCTGAGTATTGATTGAAAGTTTCTCCAAATCTGTGGGCTATATTTGTATATTGGTAACCATTTCCTTTGATATGCAGAACATTCTTAGCTCCATCTGTTTATCTTTGTTTCCACTTGTTTGGTCAAAGTTATTTTATCCTTGATAATGTTTTTAGCTTCAATGTAATTTTTCTCTATGTACCTTATTGTTTTAGGTTTGATATCAAATTCTTTAAACCATTTTGATTTGATTTCTGTGAACAATGTTAAAAGAGGTTTGAATTCACTTTTTGCAAATAGAGGACCAATTTTCCCAGAACTACTTATCGAAGTAGATAAATTCTTGAACTTCTACAATGTTCCAATATAGTATCATGTCATCTGTAAATAGTGAAATGACAAGATTATGTGTAATATTTAAACATAAACATAAACTAATGAAAAAATTGAAATGGCAATCAAAAATATTCTTAAAGCAAAGCCTAATACCACATGAATTATCATTGAATTCTTTCAGACCTTTAAAGAGGGCCTACTGCCAAACCTTTTCTAGTGCTTTTAGAAAGTTGAATAAATAGAAACACCCTGATTTTTATAAGATAATGTCCCCATAATACCAAAACCAAATAGAGACACCATAAAAAAAGAGACTCACAGGTCAATATTCTTGATGAACACATATACAAATACCCTCAACAAAATACTAGAAAATAGACTCTAGCAATTTATCAAGAATTTCATACACCATGAACAAGTATGCTCTATACTAGAGATTCAAGGATAGTTTAACATATGCAAGTCAATCAATATAATAAATCATAAATAGTAAAATCATATAATCATATAAATAGATACAGAGAAAGCATTTTATAAAGTCCAGCATTCATTAATGATAAAAAAATCTTAAAATGTGAGTAACAATAACCATCCTCAATATAGAAAAATACTTTTTTTTATATGTATTTAAACACTTCTTTTTTTTTTATTAATGATATTTCTTTATTTTTTGTATATTGTTGACAATAATATTTTAGGTACATATTAACATAAAATCAGGGGGATTCCCATATCAAATTGTCCTCCTTCCACCTCCATTCCCATCCTACCACCCATATCCACCTCCCTCTCCCTTGGGGCTGCTAGAATAGATGGTCTCCTCTGTGCCTAGC
>PVKC010021056.1:0-18329 GCA_004027635.1 Crocidura indochinensis | reverse complement strand
ACCTGAAAAACGTAAGCTCCAGTTGAAGCTGTTGAAAATGTTATAAATTGGGGCCCAGGAGATAGCATGGAGGTAAGGTGTTTGCCTTTCATGCAAAAGGTCATCGGTTCGAATCCCAGTGCCCCATATGGTCCCCCGTGCCTGCCAGGAGCAATTTCTGAGCATGGAGCCAGGAGTAACCCCTGAGTACTGCTGGGTGTGACCCAAAAACCAAAAAAAAAAAAAAAAAAAAAAAAAAAAAAAAAAAAAAAAAAAAAAAAAAAAAAAAAAAAAAAAAAAAAAAAGAAAATGTTATAAATTGAAGTTGCACACTATTAAGAAAGTTTGATAGGATATTTGAACCTAGAATGGCCAAGGACCTGAAAAGGACTTGAGTACTGCTTGTTACAATCAAAATAGCAAAGAAAACGGTTCAGTACTGCATGTTAACAGAGTAATATATAGAACGTCAGGTGTCTGCAGTCCTAAGATGGGAGCGTGAGACCAAAAGCTCTTGATAAATGCTTTGATGGGAATTTCTAGCCTGTCTAAGATCAATCTTTGCTTACACCAGTGAATCACAAGCATGAACCTGTCTATTATAAAACCGCCCATGGTCACTCCATGGTGTAACTGATAGCTGTTTTAGATCAAAACTACCTCTACATGTTTGAGGTTACAGTGAGGGCTGACTTGAACATTATTAGTGCTCCTTCTCAGATCTGTCAGCCCTTAGTTGATGGGACCCCAGCTGAGAGCAGCGTTTCTCAACTAGAGGCCACTTGACTCCTGGTTACCCCTGCAGAATATTCTAAAGGGGGCACAGGTGGAGCATGTCCATTGGGTTATATGGCAGGAAACTAAGAGGTCTGGCCTCAGCAGAACAGGTGGGCCATAGCACAGAAACAGTTTCTGGTTCTGTCTGTCTGGGTTGGGTCCTACAGTGTTGTTGTTTTTTCTTTAATGTTATTCATTTTGGTCTCTTGCTGGCTCTTTTTTCTTTTTATTTTGGGGTTGTATTCAGTGGTGCTCAGAGGTTACTCTTGTTTTCCACTCAATAATCAGTCCTGGACAGCACAGGGGACCATCTGAGACGCTGGGGATTGAGCCTGGGTCTACTGAGTGCAAGGCAAATGCCTTCCCACTGTTGCTCTAGCCCTGGTCCTATGTGTATATATGTATATATATATGTATGTGTGTATGTGTATATATTTAACAATTTCTAAAGAATGAGGATGCTACTAGTCAGAGCTGAATTCTGAGAATTACCAACTTTTTTAAGTGGGTAAATTATGTAACTCTGGTAAGTTTAGAATAGAGAAATGATGAAATGTAGTAAATGTTTAATAATATTTTTGTATTCTAACCTTACTCTGGTAAGGTTAGAATAGAGAAATGATGAAATGTAGTAAATGTTTAATAATAGTTTTGTATTAGTTTTAGGAATGAGCTGTGAATTTAGTCTTCAAAATATTTGTTATATTTCAGAGAATTTGGCCAGCTAGAGTACATACAAATTGTGCATGGAATTGAAATCAAATACTGTGTAATTGTGCTTTGACTTGTTTTAATTTTAAAGGTACAAGAATTTTCTGCATTTTAAAGCTATTAGTTTAACTTCGTATTTGTTGTATATAATACTTTAATATATTTCCTAGAATTAAATCCTCATGGTTTCTTATTAGAGATCAAGTGTTTGAAATATTGTATATTTATAAATTCAGATTAATATGTAAGATGTTTCGTTTTATGATTCAGTTGATTAACTTTCAAATATATTATTGAAAGAAAAATGTGCTATTTTTTTACTTTTTGGGGGAACTTTTTTAAAACTTTTTTTTTTGTTTTTGGATCACATCCTCACACCCAGCTTCACTCAGGTTTACTCCTGGGCCATGTTCTCTGAAATCGCTCCTGGCAGACATGTGGAACTACATGGGATGCCAGGATTCGAACCACTGTTCGTCCTGGATTTTACTGCCCTACCGATGTGCTATTTCTCCGACCCAAAATGTGCTAAGTTGTGAAGCACATTTTGAATGCACTTTATAGTTAAGACTTAATAAAAATAGAACTTTAATATTTGTATATCAATAATCAAGCTGTGATTAAAAACTAAACTAACTCAAATTCTGTGCATAAAGTTTTCCTTCATGGCTACCAGAAAGCTTACATTTAAGAGATTCTTGGTTGAGTTATAGCACAGCTGTAGGGCTTTTGCCTTGCAGCAACCAATCCAGGAAGGAAAGTGGTTTGAATCCCAGCATCCCATGTGGTTCTTTGTGCCTGCCAGGAGTGATTTCTGAGCTCAGAGCCAGGAGTAACCCCTGAATGTCACTGGCTGTGACCCCCCCCCCCCAAAGAGAGAGAGAAAGAGCGATTCTTGGTTACATGAATGAGTGATAGCAAATGAAATATAAACGAGAGCATATTTTAAGTTCAAATAATCTTTTCAGAGAAGGGCCCAAAATTTCTCTAACCATTTTCTGGTAGTCAGGGAAATGTGAGAAGTGAAATCTGTCATAATTTATAGATTCTCTAAAATGAAGATAAAGTTGATATTTAGGCAGGAGAAACATGATTTGTTCTTGATAGTAAAAATAAGGAAAAATAGGAACTCTAAAGGTAGCAGAAAATATCCTGATCATTTTTATTAATATAGATTTTTGTTGCAGAGTGCTAATTTTGTATACTTTTCTTTAATGTAGTTCAGTTATATAGTTATAGTTCTGTAAAAATTACATTTTCAAGCTTTATAGCAAAACTACATTTTGGAATTTCTAGATAAGAGCTTCTCAGTAGTTTTCCATGATGATGGCTATGTTCTGTTTTTGTTGTCCAAAATGGTAACCACTGGGCATTTCTGACTGTTAACTAATTAAAATTTGACAAGGGAGGGATTGAGGAATCTGAATTCTCAATTTTGGACTGAACTAGATGCTAATGTAAGCAGTTGGGGATTTGTTCCTATTTCATTTTAAACAGATGACATTAGAAAAATTATTCTCAATCTAGAAGCATATTTCAAGTATATGAAAGTCACAAGAATTGTGACTATATATTTAGCAGTATATATTTAAAGTACAAATATCAGAAAGTTTCAATGATAGAATTTTCTTAGAACAGTGGTTTTCAATTATGTACTTTAGAATATATATTGGTAAGTAGTTAAGAAGTGTCAATTTAAGTCATTAATACAAAATAGTGCTATTATAAATACTTGTAAGTTAAATATATGGATACTTAAATACTATTTTGATTATGCATTTCAAAATACCTATCAGTAAACAATTTGTTAGTGTCAATTTATTAACTTATTACACAAAATAGTGCTATTTTAAATGCACATAATTTAAATATATACACGTTGTTCTAATGATTATATTTCCATTCTAGGGGTTTACAAAATATTCCTCCAATTTCCTCTGATCCACAAGTGCTAAGAGGTGTTAAAAGTCATTGGGTTTCCACATTGCCATTTGAATGACAATAGCAAGCTTTATTTTGAGTTCTGGTGTCAAGGCCCCTACTCATCAGATCCCAATGTGTGACAAATAGTCATATCATCTATTATAAGAGATATATGAAAAGATTATATTATTATTATTATTATTATTATTATTAGTGCTCTACTATGTCATAGAGCAAAATTATCTTCCAGTTTTGGACTAGTTTTTAATAATTCTTAAGTGACTATAATATTCTTAATATTTTGTTTTCAGTTAGATAACAGTATCTTAATGAGCTAGGCTGACTTTTTCTTTTTTAAGAACAAATACTTTTTGGGGCCGGGTGGTGGCGCTGGAGGTAAGGTGCCTGCCTTGCCTGCGCTAGCCTAGGACGGACCGCGGTTCTATCCCCCAGTTTCCCATATGGTCCCCCAAGCCAGGAGCGACTTCTGAGCGTCACCGGATGTGGCCCAAAAACAAAAACAAACAAACAAAAAAAAAAACAAATACTTTAGGCTTAACTTGATTTTTAATTAAGGCTTAAAAAGTAATGCATGTTTAGGGGCCACAATGATAGCACAGCAGTAGGGCATTTGCCTTCCAGACTGCTGACCCTGGATGGTCCCAAGTTCAGTCCCCAGTCATTTCATATGCCCACCCCCCCCCCCACTCCCATCCAGCCAGAGCAAGTTCTGAGTGCAGAAACAGGAATAACCCCTGAGCAACACCAGGAGTGGCCCCAAAGCCAAAAAATAAATGCATGTTTATATTACATGCCAATTTCTGACTTAAAACAGAGACCTTTTTAGAAAAATGGAGTTGACCAACGGTGAAAAAAATCATGAAAAGTCAAGACATGTTTATATTCAAGAGATAGAAATGCTGAAGCTGGATTCTTGCTTTCTTTGCTTCCCGTCTTTTACATAAGACTTTTCTTTTCTTTGTAAAACATGTGTTCTAAGTATTAAGGCACCTGTTATAAAGATTAGTGTTTAAAACCCAACTTCAGCTATTCATGTATTATCATTAATATTAAGGTAATCATTATCATCAAAAATATGTTTATATACATATAGAATGATAGATGAATAGCTGAACAGAGGAATGAATAAAATACTTGCCTGTCATTAGATGATATTTCCATGAGTTAAAGATAAGGTGCAGGGGTTTGATCACATAATTTATATGTTAAAGGCCTGTTTTTTATTCTCCATCCAATCACATGGTCTCTTGAGCACCAACAGATATGGACCAAACCCATCTTCTGATCCTCACTCCCAAATCCCACATTTCCCTGAAGGTATTGTAAACATTTTCTGAAAATGAAGTGAGATACTACAGGTTTTCTATTCTTAGTATCAGTTTTGGTGGGATACATTTTTTTATTTTTATTTTTTTTTGGTTTTTGGGTCACACCCAGCAGTGCTCAGGGGATACTCCTGGCTCCATGCTCAGAAATTGCTCCTGGCAGGCACGGGGGACCATATGGGGCACCGGGATTCGAACCGATGACCTTTTGCATGAAAGGCAAACGCCTTACCTCCATGCTATCTCCCGGGCCCTTGGTGGGATACATTTAATTCTTGGTTGGCATTGACAGTTTCATCTCCCATCATCCCAACTGTGATATTTATTCCTTATGTTATTTTTTACATTTTCTGGTACTTAAAAATTCTCAGTTTGTTTTTCAACTGCATTTTTATAACTTTGGTTAGTTTTTTTGTTTTTATCATGACCAGGCTTTTTATTTTTATACTCTTTGTATAATTTCAATCTTGTGGGACTTAATTATGAAAGAGTCCATGAGCAAACTATGTTTTCTTTTTCCCATGGTAGGTAGACACTTTGGTTTACATGCAGAAGTTCCTTATGGATTTTTAAATTTTTTCTAAGCACTACAATTATCCAGAAGTAGATTTTGTGTATATTATTTTTCAATTTGTGTTTGCTTTTAAGGAATTAAATTCTTTTTCTCTAGAATCTATTTCGATAGAATAGTTGCTAGCTAGAACATTATTTATGGAATAGAAAGAAAAGAGTTAAGAATTAGTCTGGGGGCTGGAGCTTGAGTGATGGTGCAGAGGTAGGGCATTTACCTTGCACTGGCTGACCCAGGATAGACCGCTGTTTGATCTCTTGGCAACCCATATAGTTCGCCAAGCCAGGAGCAGAATAGATTTCTGAGTGCAGAGCTAGGAGTAACCCCTGTGTGCCACCGGGTGTAGCAAAAAAAAAAAAAAAAAAAAAAAAAAAAAGATTTAGTCTACTGTTGGGTGTGAAAAATAAAAATGAAAGACTCATCACCTCTATACATGTTTCATTGGTCAAAGCAAGTTATATGGTCCTGTCTGACATAACTAGGAGGGTATAGTAGGTTTCTTCTTTTCCAGGGAGAATTGCTGAATAGGTAGTAGTATCATAACTCAGTAAACAGTTGCATTAGTTTGAGAGGTTTCAGAATTACTAGAATTACGTATCTTGAATCTTAAGTACATTGCTGCATAGAATTGCCTATTTCTCTAGTTAATTAGTCTCTATACTTTTATATTTTGATGTATCTCTTAGCCAGTGCTTCAGAAATATATTGTGAATGCAGATTAGTTCATGAAACAAGTTCTTGAGTGATACCAGAGATTTCACATTCACAATAATCACTCAAGTAATGCTGGTAGTCCCGATGCTGGTGCCAGCATACTTTGGCAAAGTTCTTGAGAACTTTCTGTCATTACATTTTTTACTCAGAAGCAGACAACCAATAAAATTTATTTTCTAGATAGTGGGAAGAAGGTCCTTAAGGAACAAGGAATACGTAAGGGGTAGCAAATTCCGGGATCATGAGTTGTTATCAAATAAAGGGAAGAATGAGCATTGAGAAGGAATTGCTGGGTGCTTCAAAAGATGAAATACAATAAAATAGCCTATAAAATGTGCTGCTTATTTTATTCTTCTTTGCCAGAGCAGGTGTAATGAACAGTAAAAGAAATTTCATTGTGGTATGTTTAGTAAAAAAAAAAAGATAATCCATACCTACCACTAAAATTATAATATTACATTATATTGGGACTTTAGTATATTAAATGGGCTTCTTCCTTACTTATTGTTGCTTTCCACACTTCACACTTCCTTTTCCCATTCAGCTTGCCTTTCCCATTCTATAACTACACTCATCTTGAAATGGCTATAATTGCTTACAGGTCTTTCAAGACATATATGAATAGTAATTCAGATTTCATAGATTTAAATAGCCCTACAGTCTTTTAGTGGAGTCAGTATAAATCCCAGCAAACATGAGACCATTTAAATGCAATTAGGTAGCCAATGATACAGCCTTAAAATTTGGTGTTATTGGGGCAGAAACGTTCAGTGGTGCTAAGGAGCTATTCAGTCTCAGTGCTCTGGTGCTCTGGGGACTAACCCAAAGTGAATCATAAGCATTATTCTTTTATTCCAACCAACCACCCATTGCCATAAGATGCCATACAGTAGATGCCTCAGTAGAAATTATGGCCAATTTAGAGTTCTATACCCTGTGAAATTACCCAGAGGTTTAGTAAAAATGAATAAGTGTAAAGGGAAATGAATTTTTAAGCCCAATGCGCTTGCCAGAGATCACACATCAGGTTGTGATGTGTACTCACAGGGGTTTGACCACAGTGCTCACAGAGGTGTACAACCCTTTAATTGTGCTCACACCATGCATGCTCTACAGGGGCCATTGCCATTGTTTGCTTAGTTGGGGAATGCAAATTAGTCAGTGCTGCTGGGCTTTGCTACAGTGTTCACAGTTTCTGACCATGACTCTTGCACTTTTCTTTTGTTTCAGTGCTTCCTGCCAATTTTATCACTTTGTAGTGCTAACACACACCTGGCTGCAGTAAAGCCACAAATTGCCTAAGTTGTTGGTGTTTAGGATTCTAGATAGCAGAGCTGTTAGGCTCACTCCAAGTGCAAGTTGCAGCACCAGGAATTTGAGCTTGGTGACTTTAGCCCTTGCAAGGCTGCTTGTATACAAAGTATGCTGACAGTTTTCTCTAATGAGAGCATTATAAATTTATCCAGAAAGACCAGAATGAGCTGATAACTCTGTTCTCTTTCAACTCTCAAATTACTATGGTTATGTGATTAGATTTTCATATGGATAGAAGAGAATGGCAAATTCAGTGTGCCATGTTACCAATTTTTCTGAATAAAATTCTTACCATTGTTTTATTATGTTGGAGCTTTCATAATATAAACTTTTACAAAGTAATTATAATTTTAAATTATTTAAATTATTCTAAATTATTAAGTGTTTTCAGTTTGTTTCAAACTATGGAAAACTGGCATATAGTTTTATTTCTCTGATTATACTAAAACGGTGGAAAATGCTAGAGCAATTTTATAATTCTATGTGATTAAATTTTAACGACTTGGGGTACTATAGACTAGAATGAAAAGTTTTTTTGCAAGTAAATACAAATGTAAACAAGTAAGTGTAAATGTAAACAAGTAAACTAATAGTTGTTCCTATGAATCAATTATTAAGAGTAATTTCTAAATATAAAATTACATTGCATTACAGTAGATTTTATACTGTAAAATGAAGAAAGTTTTGGCTCCCCCTGCTGTTCATAAAATAACAATAAATTGTTATTTAACATTTTAAAAATAGTTTTTTATATTTTTGTCATGGAACAGTCTGTGAAGAAAAATTAGAATATTATGATAAGCAAAAAATAATTTCCCACTCCATTAAAAAAGTTGAATTCACACTAAATATAAATATTTATAATACTTATAAATATTCACACTAAATATAAATTGCCTTTCTGCAACCCAAAGTAGTAGGTGAAGCTTTTAAACTTCTAATAGTCAGATGGTTAAAAGTGATATTTCATATAGGGCCATTTTTATGTCTTGGGAATTATCTAATCATATGTTTTGCTCATTTTTTAATCTGAAGGCAACATGTAATGAAACAGATATGATTGGAAGAAAGCAAAAAATGGAAGAATCCAACCAACAAACAGAAATAAAGATTTTATAGCAGAGATTTGAATTGATTGACCTGGTTGATTAGACTCTAAAAATATATTGTTTTTTTTTTTTTTTGGTTTTGGTTTTTGGGTCACACCTGGTGACACTCAGGGGTTACTCCTGGCTCTCTGTTCAGAAATTGACCCTGGCAGGCACAGGGGACCATATGGGGCACCGGGATTCGAACCGACGACCTTTTGCATGAAAGGCAAACGCCTTACCTCCATGCTATCTCCCGGGCCCCTATTTAGTTTTGTTTTGTTGTCTTTGGTATTGTGGTCATCTTGTTGAAGATTCTTATGGTTAATATCCTGGAGAGTTCTGCCTGTTTTCTTTAATATATTATATGTTTTCTGATCTAATCTGGAAGATCATTAGTCCACTTTGAGTTTACTTTTATGAGTGATGTGAGGTTTGGCTCTAATTTGATTGTCTTACACATGTGGCAATACCGTTTGCCCAGCCACCATTTGTTGAAGTGATTTTCTTTGTTCTACTTCGTTTATATATATATATATATAATTATATTGTTATATATTATATATAATGCCTTTGTCATAGACTCACTATCAATAAATCTGGAGGTCTAACTATGAACTTTATAACTCATAGACTTTGGAATAGTGAATTTTGAGCTACAATTTATATTAGTGATGAATTAATTAGGTATCTACTCATTGATATCTATTTAACAGTCATTGGTATTATTCTCAAAGGGAAGTGAGTTGTAATAGAAGCTCTACCTAATTTTTCTTTAGACACTGGCCAAAAGAAGACCCTAGACAAGAAAGATGGGAGAAGAATGTCTTTTCAGAAACCTAAAGGAACTCTGGAATATACTGTAAGTTAAGTGCTTTCCACAAAACTGACTTTGTCTTAAGGTATTTTTCTTTCTGTCAATAAGTTAAGATATTTCTGTCTGGGACCAGAAAGATAGCATGGAGGTAAGGTATTTGCCTTTCATGCAGAAGGACAGTGGATCGAATCCTGGTCCCCTGTGCCTGTCAGGGGCAATTTCTGAGCCTGGAGCCAGGAGTAACCCCTGAGTGCTGTCGGGTGTGGCCCAAAAACAAACAAACAAAACAAACAAAAAAGATATTTCTGTCTCTACATTAGCCTGTTAAATGCTGTCCAAAATTCTATGTTTCACTTTTGATAACTTAATAATATTTTAGTTGTATTTTAGTATTTTTTCTTAAAAATTTTATTGTTAAAGAAAGATTATTGCAGATAATGTAAAACAGTTGAAAATTTATTGGGAGTCAGTGTACCTATGTGACTGTAACTTTCTTTAGTGACATTAGACTTTTAGGAAAATATTTAGGTTTTATTGGCTTTTTTTTTGTTGTTGTGTCTTTGTTTTGGGGTCATACCTGGCAGTTCTCATGGGTTACTCCTGGCTTTGCACTCAGAAATTATTCCAGGCGGGGGTCATATATGGGATGCCAGGGGTCAAATGCCCTTCCTGCTATACTATTGCTCCAGTCCCTGAGAATAATTTTTCAGAGAAATAATATTATTATATCTTCAGCAGTACAAATGATAATGACAAAGACATAAAATAGGTTGATGTTAATTTTCAGATAAAATCTCATTTAAATTATGGTTTGTTTGCTCTGAAAATATAGCTTTTTTTCTGTGTTGTTGAAATAACTCAAATATCTCTGCATTCTGCTTTTCACATTTCTGGTTACTATGGGAAACTAAACTCAGAAGTCAACTTTGGTCTGTGGTATGCTACTTATCTGTTGGCTGTAAATACTGTTTTTGTAGATAGTTAACATGTGTTAACACAACGGTTATTTTAACTTATCTTAATTTTTGGACTTTTTCAGAGGGTAGTTGCCTTATTTATTATTAAGAAATCAAGTAGCATTTAAAAACTATTTATGTAATATATCATGAAGTTCCACAGTTTTGGTCTGAATCTTGATTATTTACCATGACTCTATTAAATTGAGAAATTAAAACCTTCATCTTTATACGTTGCTTGCATACACACATCCTGTAATAGACAGTTTTGAGAATTTTTATTTTGTGGAAGGCACACCAGAAAATGCTCAGAGCTTACTTCTGGCTCTGTTTAAAAGGTCACCTTTGGTGATTCTCAGGGAATCTATATGTGATGTTTGGTATACAACTGTGGTCACTTGCTTGCAAAACCAGTGTCTTACATCCAATACTATCTCTCTGATCTGGCAATTTGAAATTTTAAAGTACTTTTTCAAAGGATAGAAACCAAATAATTTAAAGTAGAATTGCATTTATCACTATCAAAAAATATCTCTGCTTAAATAAACACATTATAACTCCTCTTCATGATTGAGAAATCAAGAAGTCAATTGAAACAGCAAAAGTATCGTGTTGTTATAGCAAAATTAAATCTAAATTTGAGAACCATCATTTGGGGGAGAAGGTTATTTCAAAGGGAAATTATTGCTTCTTTTCAGTGCTCTTAGGGAATTCTGATGAGAAAAATTATGAGACATCCTACAGCAGGTGTTTGTTTAGATTTGGCTTTTGTTTTTCTAATAATTTTGTTTATTATGTAAAACTAAGTTCTATTCCCTTTTTTGCACTTTTGTCACCAAGCCATATCCCCAGTAACAAATAATAATATGTTTCCTGGATACACCCACATGGTGCTTGTGGATCTACACCCTGGGATCTTTACTCAGGGATTATTCCTGGTGGTGGATGCAGGAGACTCGTGTGTGGTGCTGGGGATCAAACCTGTGTTTGTTGCTTACAAGTCACTTTCATTACCTACTGCACTATTTTGGGTCTATATTTTTACACTAATAAGTTATTGTCTTTTATTTTTTTATTTTATTTTTTTTGGTTTTTGGGTCACACCCGGCAGTGCTCAGGGGTTACTCCTGGCTCCATGCTCAGAAATTGCTCCTGGCAGGCACGGGGGACCATATGGAGCACCGGTATTCAAACCGATGACCTTTTGCATGAAAGGCAAACGCCTTACCTCCATGCTATCTCCCGGGCCCCTTATTTTTATAATTTGAGATAGTTTTATGTGACACTGTAAAACTTTCAGATATCTTTGTGAAACATAATGATTTATATATTCAGAAAAAAAGATATTTCCTATGTTTCATTTAGAATAAAACTTTTAATATTACAAGATGCTTACAATTTTCCTACAATTATAATCTTGCCTCAGTATATTTCCAAACCACCTAATCACCATATTTTATACAAAGTTAAAATAATGAAAATATATGTACACAGAAGCAGAATAATGCCTGAGCATTGCTGGATATGGCCCCCAAGCAACAAATAGCAACAAATAAAATATAATAAAATCAATATGTTTCTGGAAGTTATGTTTTAGGAAAAAGATATATTTTATATTTTTAAAGTTTTGTAAAATAATCTTGGACGAACCGCGGTTCGATCCCCCGTGCCCCATATGGTCCCCCAGGCCAGGGGCGACTTCTGAGCGCATAGCCAGGAGTAACCTCTGAATGTCACTGGGTGTGGCCCAAAAACCAAAAAAAAATTGCCTAAGTTAGAGACTAACATGTAGCATGTTGTGCTATGATAAAACATGTACTTAAGTGTAAAATATGTACTTAAATAATAGATTTAAACTATTTGCTTGCTAACAAAACACAAAAATGTTTATATCCCAAAATGAAAAAAGCATGTTTTGATAAATGTTACATGTGAGATTGGTTTATAGGTATATTAATGGATAATTAAACCTAAGATCTTAGTTTCTATGTTAGTAGATTAAAGTAATATTTAATATTAAAATAATATTTTTTCCTTTCAACAGGTTGAATCAAGGGATTCTTTGAATAGTATAGCCTTGAAATTTGATACAACGCCAAATGAACTTGTTCAATTAAATAAGTTATTCTCCCGAGCAGTTGTTACTGGACAGGTATCTTTTTCTTAAAGCATTTGTCTTTATAGTAAGAAACCTTCCATTGTAGCATAATTATGAATGCAGAAAACTTGAGAATTATAATTTGTGCATAGTTTGGCCAATTATACCATCTTAGAAGAGAAAATTATTCACTACTTATATTTATAAAATTTTAATACAAATACTGATAAGTTTTAACATAGTTTTAAGGAACATTTAAAAATATTCAAAGTACCACATATCTGTGAAAAGTCCAAACATTTTTAAAGATAAAGTATTCTTTATCAGACTTATATTACCCTTTGCCAGAAGAAGCCACAGTTGGGAGTAATATTATAATCAACTTAAAGAATATTTCTGTCACCATTGAAAACTGTTCTGTTTAAGCAGTTTGATATCAGACTATCATATGTATGTAATGGGTGTTGCTTTGATTGACAAATTATAGTTAAGGCACAGTAAACTTGAGAATATTTTCACCTGCTTGCCACTATAGACTTTGCCATAGTGTACATTTGTTTAGCCCCTTTCCTTTATATACAATAATTTCTATAGGATAAAGTCCTAGAAAAATGAATGAGTCCACTGATATTTTTTATCATGCATCCTACATTGTTCATGCTAAATTGTGATTTCTATTGCCAGGTTATCCTTTAAGAAGAATATCCATAGTAAAGAAAAGAAGCTATTTCCCTACCCTATCTGACTATGATATCAAACTTGTTTAAATTTCATATTTTGACCTTAATATAATGATCATATAGCATATGTATTATTTTAATTTGAGACATCATCTGATTATGAACATTGCAGAGTATGACTGAACCTTTGTGTGGATGTTTCCTTTCAGGTTTTATATGTCCCAGATCCTGACTATGTCTCCAGTGTTGAGAGCTCACCATCTATAAGCCCCGTAAGCCCTCTGTCACCAACATCATCAGAGGCTGAAATTGATAAGGCCACCGTAAGTGTCGCCACTTTCCAAAGATTGCTATGAAGAAACCTTGCTATTAGCAATTGCTTCTTTTCTACTTTGATCATAATTAAATTGAAATGTTACGATTTAATTTTGTACATTTGATTTTTAAAAATGAAACTTTTTTTTGTTTTGTTTTTTGGGCCACACCCAGTGACGCTCAGGGGTTACTCCTGGCTATGCGCTCAGAAGTCGCTCCTAGCAGGCACTGGGGACCATATGGGAACCAGGGGATCGAACCGTGGTCCGTCCTAGGCAAGGCAGCGGGCACCTTACCTCCTGCGCCACCTCCCGGCTCCCCCCAAAAAAATGAAACTTTTTTATAATTAAATCAAATAGTTAAAATTGACTTACTCTTAGTAGTGATTCAAAGATAATCAACTCTCTTCTGTAAATGCCTTAATTTAATGGTATAATGGAATAATTTCATGAAGAAATTTTGCCTAATGAACTTTAGTTTTTCATGATAGGAAATTTGCACGCAGTTTATTTTATTTGGATTTGGGGCCTCACCTCGAAGCTCTTAACTCTTAATTCTGCTGTTATACTCAGAGGCCATTCCTGGCTGGTTTCAGGGAACCATATGCAGTGCCAGGTATCAAACCCGGGTCAGCCTCATGCAAGGCAATCACCTCCAGCTCCTGTACTCAATTTTATCCTATCAACCACCAACTTTTTTGCTTGTTTGTTTTGGGGGGGGGGGCATACCTGTCTGCGCTCAGGGGTTACTCCTGGCTCTCCACTCAGAAATCACCCCTGGGGGACCAGATGGTCTGCTGGGAATCAAACCCAGGTTGGCTGAGTGCAAGGCAAACACCCTACTGCTGTGCTATTACTCCAGCTTCCCAACCACCAACTTTTAAATGATCTTATTTCTGGCATAATTGCTTTATAAAGATTTATTGTCATCGTAGTGATAAGTTAATTTCATGTCATTAATAATGGATTTGTGTAGCATTTTAAGAAATTAATTTTCTTCTTTAAGTAACATTAACAAATGAATTTTAAGTAATCATATTTCAGTGTTCATTAAAATTTCTCTTATAGGAATTAATATTTTGTGTCTTTCCTATATAAGTTAATGCTGATCCTATTTTTTCCCATTTCATAAATAGACTTAGTGTGTTTCTATGTAAAAAAAACTTCCTTCCTTCAAAGCAAGGGCTCCTGTGGCATATTCTCCCTGTTGCTTTGAGGACTTTTGGCAACAGCCTTGCTTTAACTCAACTTACGCTCAGCATTTAGCTAATAAATGACAAACTGATAACAAAACCCAAACTTACTTTAGTTAATTGCCTACAAACTAGGCATTTTTTTGGTTTGTGAACTCTGACAACAGAAAAGCTTCACTTTATGAAGTGAAGTGCATGCATTTGTTGATAATTACCTTTCTCCTTAGCCTGTAAGTTCTTTCTGTCTGTTTATTTCTAAGTTTGTGTAAAAAAAAAGAGGAGCCTTTTATAAAGGTTTGTTGATTTTTTCTCATGAGTATAGCAACAATTTCTTTAGATTGCAGGTCCAGGAAAGGAACACAAATATCATGATATTTACTTTTATCTCAGATTAAGTAGAAACTATGTTCTTATGACAGATTTTGCCTGGTCAGATTATGCAAGAATATTTTCTTAATCAGAAACAGGCTATTTTCCCATGGGGCTTAACAAAGATGGGTACTCATTCATAAAAAATGACAGAGGCAAGCAGTTTAGCCTTAGGTTAATTTAGCAGGTGTTCAAAATTTTAAAGGAGACTTCTATAAACTAGACTGGAATAGAGGAGGAAGGTATAGCAGATGGTCCTTCTGGTATGAAGGAAATAAAGAAACAAATCAAGGTGATAGGCAAGACCAAACGGCACCAAGTACATGGACTGGGTGTAGGAGGTGGGGAGAGATGAGGGAGCCCAGATTTGCGAAGTGGACTGTGGGAAAGATATTGGTACCTTAGTTATAGTCATGGTGTATTACCATATTTTGAAGAGGAATGAAAATACATAACTCTTATATTCAATAAATTCAATAAATGTTCTTAAAAGGCTAGACTGTAGCATCTTATCTGATTCCAAATCAGGGGCTAGGAGAGGAGATTACTGGGTCTTTTAGTTTTCATGTAAAAGTGCCTATAAATTGGCTTTATTGGAAAGCATTTAAAAAATAGGGGAGTGCTCGCTTTGGCAGCACATATACTAAAATTGAAACGATACAGAGAAGATTAGCATGGCCCTGTGCAAGGATGACATGCAAATTCGTGAAGCATTCCATATTTAAAAGAAAAAAAATAGGGGAGTGCTGAAGCTCTAAAGAGTAACAAAGCCAGTCTACCTCCTATGCCAAACTGCCCTTGGTCATTTGCACTGTATATGTAAAGGAATGAAGAATCAAGCCGAAGTAATCTACAGTGCTTCTGCTGCACTGAAAATTGACCCAAGAATTGGTCTCTAATGTTATACATATATGAGTAAATTCTTTCACTCTGAGATTAATCCAGGAAAGAGGTAAAAAACATTCCTTTCACTCTGGAATTTGATTTCACTCTCGTGACTGCCATCACCTGCTATCTGATAGTGAAGATCGTTATGAGAACTTTATGGAAGGAATAATTTTATTAAATTAAGTTGTGTTTTTTTTTTACTTTTAAACTATATTCATTGCTAAAGTCCAAGATTCAGTGCTGTTATTATCTGTGTATTTCAAGTTCTTATATCTCTATTACAATTACTGTTTTTTACTGTTTAGTATTTATATTAGTCTTTCATATTTTATATTAATCTCTAAATTTATATTTGTCTCCATTCTGAGTTTTGTAATAATAGGAGTCATTAAATTTAATTTATATTTGTGTTATGTTAATTAAAATTCTATTTAACGTTTCTACTGTATGTATTCCCTCTAGTTTTCAGAGCTCATAGAACTGACGTTGTTTCTGATTTTTAGACATACAAATAGTCAATTTTTCCTTTTTCCCTATGCTTATTGGTAAACAGTAAAGTGAGAGTGAATGAATATTAGCTAAGTTAATTCTGTGTCAGTTATAATTATAAGTATTTAAAATTATTAACAGATCAACTTCAAACTTCAAAGAGAAATATTTTGTCTGACTGTATTTGTTTTCATCTCTCATACTTAACATGGAATCATTGTGGACCCATTCTACACCAGTCTCTACCCTTTTCCTTCCTTTGAGCAGTAGACTTTTAGATTGACTAAAGAAATTTTTTATCATCCATATGGACTTATAAGGAATTGGAAAGCCTCTGAGAAAGTATTTCAAGCAAAGATTACAAGGTCATTATTAGCCTTTTTACATTATGCAGAAGATTTAGCAATGGGACTGTGAATTCCAAGAGACACATCATATAGAAACCTTTAAGTGAAATCCATTACTTTTTTTTTTTTAATTTTTATTTTTTATTTTTTTTTTCATTTTTTTTTATTTTAATCATAGTGGTTTTCATAATATTCATTACTTTTAAATTTAAAAATATAAGCAAAAACGTAGTTCAGCCCCAGGCATATTCATAACTTTGTCCATATTAGCACACACAGATATTTTTGTGTGTGTGTGTGTGTGTGTGTGTGTGTGTGTGTGTGTGTGTGTGTGTGGTTTTTGGGTCACACCCAGCAGTGCTCAGGGGTTACTCCTGGCTCCATGCTCAGAAATTGCCCCTGGCAGGCACGGGGGACCATATGGGGCATCGGGATTCAAACAGATGACCTTTTGCATGAAAGGCAAACGCCACACCTCCATGCTATCTCCCGGGCTCCACGCACAGATATTTTTAAATCACTTTATAATTATTATAAAGATCACAAGTGATTTTTATGAACACCATTCCTTCAAATTCTCATGAGAGCATGGGTCTTGTTTGTTAGTGTGTTAATTAAAATGATATATACATATGTATATTTGTATGAATGTAAATATATACCAATAAAATGTTTGATAGCTTGATAAACTTTTATAATTCTATCTTATTTTAGTAAATACAATTCAGAATTTTTCTGAGTTAAAAACTGGTTCACTGTGTGTATAGCCCATTGCACAAAAATTAGATCCAAGTACTTAATATTTGACATAGTGATATTGATAAACACATAATAGCTTGAATCTTTTAAAATGGTTCTGAATTTCTATAGGTATAGTATATACATGTACTCATCTAATTGGTACTTTTGATTCCTGAGAGTAAATTATCAAAATCGTTGATTTCATTTATAAGCAATGAGGAGAGAAAGTATAGGGGATATAATTTTCAACATTTTTCAGGTTCATATGCATCCACCTCCATTTAAAATAATGTAAATGTTTAAACTGTTTGAGATATCTTCATTGAATATAAAAAAAAAGGGCCATTATTCTCTGTACATTAAACAAATAAATTTTGGTCTGGAATATGATGAGAAAGAATAGTTCCCATTGGGAAAATTAAATTCATTTTGCTTTGATATAAATGTGTTTGTTTTTATTTTGTTCTCACAAGTGCCTTATTTTTTTCTTTCTCTGGAAGAATCCTGATGTCCAACCCAAAGATGTGACTCCTTCCACTACTGTTGCTGGCATCCGACCTGCGCGTGTTGTATCATCAACTTCTGAGGAGGAAGAAGCGTTTACTGAAAAATTTCTTAAAATTAACTGCAAATACATTACCGATGGAAAGGTAATGAGTGAGCCTTTGGAAATACGCTGTTTATTCTGAAAATAATTTTTTTCTGAAAACTGTTGTTTTTCTGAGAAAAAAATGATGACTGGCAATTTTTTTATTTTAAGTCATCAACATCAGCAAGTGTTTGATTATTTGAGAGGGGTATTGGTGGAACTTTATGTTACTATAGGCCTAGTGGTCTGTTACAAATAATAGGCTATAAGTGAATTTAGTACAATGACATACAGCTGATTTGCTGGTGGTAGAATATTTTTTATAGGGGCCCGGGAGATAGCATGGAGGTAAGGCGTTTGCCTTTCTTTTTTTTTTTTTTTTTTTTTTTTTTTTTTTTTTTTTTTTTTTTTTTTTTTTTTTTTTT
>PVKC010021055.1:0-18338 GCA_004027635.1 Crocidura indochinensis | reverse complement strand
CAATAGACTCATATAGCAAGGTGGCAGGCTACAAAATTAACACACAAAAATCAATGGCCTTTCTATACACCAATAGTAATAAGGAAGAAATGGACATTAAGAAAACAACCCCATTCACAATAGTGCCACACAAACTCAAATATCTTGGAATCAACTTGACTAAAAATGTGAAGGACCTATACAAAGAAAACTGTAAAACTCTGCTCCAAGAAATAAGATAGGATACACGGAAATGGAAACACATACGCTGCTCATGGATTGGCAGGATTAACATCATCAAAATGATAATACTACCCAAGGCATTATACAGATTTAATGCGATCCCTCTAAAAATCCCCACGACATTCTTCAAAGAAGTGGATCAGGCACTTTTGAAATTCATTTGGAACAATAAACACCCTAGAATAACGAAAGCAATCATTGGGTAAAAGAACATGGGAGGAATTACTTTCCCCAACTTCAAACTTTACTACAAAGCAACAGTTATCAAAACAGCATGGTATTGGAATAAGGACAGGCCCTCAGATCAGTGTAATAGGCTTGAATACTCAGATAGTGTTCCCCAGACATACAGTCACCTAATTTTAGATAAAAGAGCAGATGTTACCAGGGCCAGTCATATGACCATGCAGTGTAAATAAAAAATGATCAGACTGGAACACCAAACAGAATAGATACCTGTCCCACAACAAGCTGATAAGTACAGACCAGTTACACTAGTATTCTGTGGGGAGAGAGGGGGAGAGCAAAGGAGGGAGATATGGGAGACATGCTGGGAACAGGGGTGGAGGGAGGACAACATTAGTGGTGGGAATACCCTTCACTCATTGTCACAATGTACCGTAAATAATTCTGTGTAATGAACTCCAGTCACAATAAAAATTAAAAAAAAAAGAGCAAGATCCTAAAGGGAGCAAAGAAAGCCTCTTCAACAAGTGGTGTTGGCACAATTGGCTAGCCACTTGCAAAAAATTGAACTTAGACTCCCAGCTAGCATCATGCACGAAGATGAAATCCAAATGGATGAAAGACCTTGATATTAGACCTGAAACCATAGAACAACATGTAGGCAGAACACTCCAGGACATTGAGACTACACAAATATTCAAGGAGGAAAATGCACTCCCCAAGCAGGTGAAAACAGATATTAACAGATGGGAATATATTAAGCTGAGAAGCTTCTGCACCTCAAAGGAAATAGCGCCCAGGATACAAGAGCCTCCCACTGAGTGGGAGAAACTATTAACCCAATACCCATCAGATAAAGAACTAATTTCCAAAATATACAAGGCGCTGACAGAACTTTACAAGAAAAAACCGTCTAATCCCATCAAAAAGTGGTAAGAAAGAATGGACAGACACTTTGACAAAGAAGAAATACAAATGGCCAAAAGATACATGAAAAAATGCTCCACATTACTAATCATCAGGGAGATGCAAATCAGAACAACTATGAGGTACCACCTCATACCACAGAGAATGGCACACATCACAAAAAACGAGAACAAACAGTGTTGGTGGGGATGTGGAGAGAAAGGAACTCTTATCCACTGCTGGTGGGAATGACATGTAGTTCAACCTTTATGGAAAGCGATATGGAGATTCCTCCAGAAAATGGAAATCGAGCTCCCATATGATCCAGCTATACCAGTCCTAGGAATATACCCTAGGAACACAAAAATACAATACAAAAACGCCTTCCTTACACCTATATTCATTGCAGCACTATTTATCATAGCAAGACTCTGAAAACAACCTAGATCCCGTTCAACAGACGAATGGCTAAAGAAACTGTGGTACATATACACAATGGAATATGATGCAGCTGTCAGAAGAGATGAAGTCATGAAATTTTCCTATACATGGATGTACATGGAATCTATCATGCTGAGTGAAATAAGTCAGAGAGAGAAAAACGCAGAATGGTATCACTCATCTATGGGTTTTAAGAAAAATGAAAGACATTCTTGCAATGATAATAATTTTCAGACACAAAAGAGAAAAGAGCTGGAAGTTCCAGCTCACCTCATGAAGCTCACCACAAAGAGTGATGAGGTCAGTTAGAGAAATAACTACATTTTGAACTGTCCTAATAATGAGAATGTATGAGGGAAATGGAGAGCCTGTCTAGAGTACAGGCGCGGGGTGGGTGGGGAGGAGGGAGATTTGGGACAATGGTGATGGGAACGTTGCACTGGTGATGGGTGGTGTTCTTTACACGACTGAAACCCAAACACAATTATGTATGTAATCAAGGTGTTAAAATAAAATATTAAAAAAAAAGATTCCTGGAAATAGATAAGAATGAAGACATGAAGACAATTATCAGAATTGTGGTAGGTGGGAAAAGTGATAGTAAGAGGAATATGTATAGCTTTTCCATTATTTATCAGGCAGGTAAAAAGGGTCTACATGTGCTTGCTTCAGCAGTACATATACTAAAATTGAAACAATACATAGAAAGTTAGCATGGCTCTTGTGCGAGGATAACACACAAATTAGTGAAGCATTCCATATTTAAATAAAGGGGGTATCTACATAACTAGCTTAGTATTACAGATTAAAAATTAGAATATTGGGGCCAGAGAGATAGTATGGAGGTAAGGCAGTTGCCTTGCATGCATGCATAAGGTCGGTGGTTGCATGCATAACGTTGGCAGTTTGAATCCCGGAATTCCATATGTTCCCCTGTGCCTGCCGGGGAGATTTCTGAGCATAGAGCCAGGAGTAACCCCTGAGCTCTGCCAGGTGTGACCCCAAAAAAACAAAACAAAAAAATTAGAAAATCATCAACAAAATAAACCAAAAATAGGTAGGTATAAGGAAATAATAAAACTTACAGCAAAATTTAATGAACTGGAAACCAGAAAACAATCCAAAAGATCAATGAAAACAGCAGTTAATTTTTTGGAAAAAAGAAACAAGATTGATAAGCCATTAGCAAGACTAGCAGAGATACTTAAAAATGAATCAGAAATGGGACAATGGGGCCAAAGAGATAGCACGAAGGTAGGGCATTTGCCTTACATCCAGGAGGATGATGATTCGAATCCTAGCATCCCATGTATCCCATATGTCCCCCGTGTCTGCCAGGGGTGATTTCTTTTTTTTTTTTTTTTTTTTTTTTGGTTTTTGGGCCACACCCAGTGACGCTCAGGGGTTACTCCTGGCTATTCGCTCAGAAGTCGCTCCTGGCAGGCACGGGGGAACATATGGGGAACCGGAGGATAGAACCGCGGTCCGACCTAGGTTAGCGCAGGCACCTTATCTCCAGCACCACCGCCCGGCCCCCTCTAGGGGTGATTTCTGAGTGCAGAGTCAGGAGTAAACCTTGAGTGCTGCTGGGTGTGACCCCCCCCAAAAATGAATCAGAAATGAAAAGGGGGAGGTCACTACAGATACTACAGAAATTTAAATATAATATTTATATTATAAATATTTATATTATTATATTATCATATTATTTATATTATGATGTTATACTATAAATATTTATAATATTTGTTCAAATATAATAAAATTATTTGAAAAGCCTTTATGCCACATGGGCTGGAGTGGTGGTACAAATAGTAGGGTGGTTTGCCCTGCATATGGCTAACCTAGGATGGACTGCAGTTTGAACCTCCAGCATCTTATATGGTTCCCCAAGTCAGGGGCTATTTCTGAGCATATAGCTAGAAGTAGCCCAGAGCATCACTGGGTGTACCCCCGCAGAAAGAATCTTTATGCTACAAAACAAGAAAACCTAGAAGAAAAGATAAATATTTGAACTGCTATAATCTCCCAAGGTTAAAACAAATTATCTGGAATATTTGAACAGGTGGAATATTTCCTCACTATTGAGGAAATTAAATTGGTCTTCAAAAAGTTTCTAAAAATAAGCCCAGACCTAAATGGATTTACTAGTGAATTCTTTCAAACCTTTTAACATGACCTACTACCTATGCTTTTTTCAATATAATATTCCATATTGATAAAAGAAAAAATTATACTATGTCAATGGACACAGAGAAAGCATTTGACAAGGTCCAGTACCTGTTCATTATAAAATCTCTCAACAAGATGGGAATTGAAGTAACTTCTCTCAGTGTATTCAAAGATATTTACCATGAACCTCTGGCAAACATTATCCTCAAGGGGGAAATCTTGAGATCTGGCACAATACAAGTTTGCCCCTTCTTGTCACTTCTATTCAATATAGTACTAAAAATACTTTCCATAGCAATCAGGCAAGAGAAAAATATCAAGGGAATCCATGTGTAAAAGGAAGAAGTCAAGATCTCACTGTTTGCCGATGCTATGATATATACTTAAAAAATCTTAAAAATTTTACAAAAATTTTTTAGAAACAGTATATTTTTGTTTGTTTTTGTTTTGTTTTGTTTTGTTTTTGTGTTTTTTTTTCAGCCACACCTGGTGACTCTCAGGGGATGCCAGGAGATTAAACCAGGGTCTTTCCTAGGCTAACGAGCACAAGGCAGATGCCTTAGCACTTGCGCCAACGCTCCGGCCCCTAAAAACAGTAGATTTTTATAGGAAAGTGTAAAGCTACAATATTAATACTCAAAAATCCATGGCTTTTTATATTATACAAATAATGAAAGAGAAGACACATTAAAAATAATCCCAGTCACAATTGTGCCTTAGAAAAATCAAAGACCTGAGAGTCAGCTTAATTAAGAAAATGAAAACCTGTACAAACTACAAAACACTGCTTCAAGAAATAAAAGAGGACACAAGGAAATGGAGACTTCCACTCTGCTCATAAGTTGGGAGCATTAACATAACTAAATTGGCAATTCTCCCCAAAGCATTGTACAGAGGGAATACCTATAAGAATATCCATGACATTTTCAAAGTAGTGGTTAAAACTCTCTTAAAATTCCTTTAGAACAATAATTATCCTTGAATAGCTAAAAAAAACAAATTGGGAAAAGAAGATGGGAGGCATCACTTTCCCTAACTTTAAACTGTACTATAAAAGAGAAGTGATTAAAATAGCATGGCATAAAGACAGACCCTCATATCAGTAGAACAGGATTGAATATTCTGAGACTGACAACCAGTTATACAATCAATTAGTCATTGATCACAGGGAAAGAAATACAAGTGGAGCAAGGAAATCAAGGACAGTGTCTTCAACAAGTATTGTTGGGAGACTGGTTAACTACGTGCAAAAAAGTGAACTCATTGTATTTTGAGATATTCTTGTAGGGGGTGGGTTCAGGGTATATTTTCATGATACACCTTGATTTTGTTGAGATTGAGAAATTATTTTTGGCAGAAAGGGCTTGTGTAGAGTTCTTGCACTGGGGATGCTCCTGGAGTTGAGTTCGGTATCAAACAATAGTCTACATTTGGGGGGGAGTGAGAAAGAGGGCCACAAAACATGAGTCAGCAGGGGTTGTTAGTTGTAGATTCTTGCTGGGGGATGAGATGTGGGGCTGAGTGGGTGTCCCTTCTCTTGGGAGCTGAATGATGGCTTATTGGGGCAGGAGGATTGATACCTAATGGGTTAAGAACTGAAGGTAAAGAGCATTAATAAGTCAGAATATCAGATTGGAAATGTGGGGTGAAAGGATAGTAGAATTTCTGAATGGGGGAGGGGGGATAGTATGTAGGAGGGTATATATACACTATGGATTGTTTACAATTTAGGTTTTGCTCTCATAGAGGAATTCTCTCTCTATGTACTCATGCCCATCTTGTTCTGCCTCACAAATTGAGGAGGAAATAATGGAGGGTACCAAGACCAAACAGTCATATGAACATTAAGTAGAAATAAAAAAATGATCAGACTTAAACACCAAATCCAAAGTCAACAACAACAGAATCAATGCCCAATCTACAACATGCTAGACACAGTGGGAGCCACTTATACTAGCAACCTGGGGAAGTAAAGGTGGGGGGTATGGGATGCATGCTGGGATCATTGATGTGGGAATGCCTCTGATTCACTGTCACTTTGTACCTAAACTATTACTGTGAAAGATTTGTAATCCACTTTGTCAAAATTAAAAATTAAACAAAAAGTGAACTCAAATCTCTATTAAACATGATATATGTAGGTCAAATTGAAATGGACTTAAACCTTAATATCAGACTGAAACCATAAGATAGATAGAGGAAAATCTAGATAGAATACTCCATAGCATTAAGCTAAAGACATCTTCAAAGATGAAACACCACACTATCCAAGCAAGTGGAAGCAAAGATAAACAAATGGGACTACATTAAATTAGAAGCTTCTGCACTTCATAAGGAACAGTGACTAGTATAAAAAGACTACCTGCCTGAATGGGAGAAACTGTTCACTCAATACCCATTTGATAAGGAGTTAATATCTAAAATATACATGACACTGATTGAACTTACCAAGAAGAAAAAAATATCTAACCTCATCTAAAAATAGAGAGAAAAAATGAAATGACATTTTCTCAAAGGAGAAATACAGATTGTCTAAGCACATGAAAAAAAAGCTCCACATAACTGTTCATTAGGGAAATACATAGTCAAAACAACAATGGATATCATCTCACACCACATGCCACAAAGAACAAGAACAACCAGTGCTGGCATGGAGGCTGAGAGAAAGGGCTCTCATTCACTGCTGGTAGAAATGTAGACTGGTCCAGCCTTTTTGGAAAATCAATATGGATATTGCTCAAATAATTGGAAATGGAGCTTCCTTATGGTCCAGCAATACTACTTCTAAGGACTCAAAGTCACCATGAATAAAAGCCCTCTGTGTTTGTTGAAGCACGATTTTTAATAGCGAGAATCTGGAATCAACTCAAGTGTCTGAGAACAGAGGAGTAGCTAAAGAAACTGTGGTATCTCTACACAGTGTAATACTACACAGCTGTTAGGAAAAATGCAGTCATGAAGTTTGCTTATACATGGATGGATATGGAGATTATTATGCTGAGTGAAATGAGTCAGAGGGAGAAATACATAAAAAGTAAAAGATAGTATGGTAATTATATCCAGAGAAAATAGGGAAGAGTACCATGAGGACCAGTCCATGGTAGAAAGCTTGACACAGAGAGTGGTGAATATAGTTAAGGTAGTGAATGATCCACTATGACAATGATCAGTTGGAACTGATCACTCTGGACTCTGGGTGCTGAAAGTGGAGAAAGTGACATGCATGGTACACCCTCATTAGCAATAGTGCAAACCACAGTATCAGAAAATAGAAGAGAACGAGCAAGAGAGAGAGAGAAGTAAAATGCCTGCCTCAGAGGCAGGAGGGAGAAAAACAGGGGGCATTGGTGCAGAAAATGTTTACCAGTGATGGATGGTGTACATTTTGTGACTAAAACTCAACCATGAACATTTTGTAAACATGGTGCTTAAATGAGGTAATTATATATTATTTATAATACATATATAAAAGAATAGATGTCAGAGAGCCTGAATGAGTATAGAAAGTAAGGGACCTGCCTAGCATATGCCAGACCCATGTTTGATTCATGGCACCCCATATGGTCCCCTGAGCTCAAGAGAAGTGATCCATAAGCACAGACATAAGGGTAAGTCCAGAGCACCATTGGATGTGATACAAAATCCAAAGGGAAAGGATAATAAATACATATCTAAATAGATACTATATTATTTCTTTTTCTGCACTTTTGACTGCTTATCTACTCTCTGCATCCAAACCCTTGGACTTTAGTTTTCCATATGTCATCTAATTCTCATTTTATCTGCTCCATCCTCCCTTTATTCTTAAAAGTTAAATTATATTTCCTTGAATGTTACTATTTATTCAGTCTTGGTTGATGATTTTCACCTTCTCTTCTTATCTTTATGGGCATTGTTTTGAGTCAAATGGATTCTTTCTGTCTCTAGCTGCTATTAAGAGACAGGAAATTTAAACACACTAACGTACTTATTTAATACACATGAGGAACAATAGTTATTTTGTGATGGTGAAAATAAATGGTAACATAACATCATTCTCTCTGAAGACTGTTTTACCAATTAAAGGCAGACACATAGAACAAAACAGATTCAAGGAGCCAGAGCAAATGGTACAAAGGTTAGAGAACTTACTTGCTTTTAACACCCTGGAAAGCTACATGGGGACATGGATTTGATCTCTGGCACCACATATGGTCCTCCAAGTTTGGCAGGAGTGATCTCTGAGTACAGACCTAGTAGTAATAACCACGTAACAATGGATATGACTCCAAAGCAACAATAAAAAAAACTTGACTAATAATTTATCTACCTTCTTTTTTACATTATGATGTTTAATTTATTGAGTTTTATTATTCTTTTTTGGTTTTGTTTGTTTTGTTTTTGGGTCACACCTGGCTATGCTCAGGGGTTACTCCTGGTTCTATGTTCAGAAATCGCTCCTGGCAGACTCGGGGGACAATATGGATGCCAGGATTTGAACCACCGTCCTTCTGCATGAAAGGCAAACACCTTTTCTCCATGCTATCTCTCCGACCCCGAGTTTTATTGTTTTTAACAAATACATTGAAATGAAATGTTTTCCAAATATATTCTTCTAATACTTTAACAAATAATAGCCACTAAAACATATTTAATTTTCCACTTCATCAGAACTGGGTGAGCAGATATATTTTCGCACAAAAGAATGTCATACAGCCTAATTTATAAAAATTCTAGTATCTACAAAATATTATTTCTTTTTAAAATAATATATTTATTAAGCACCATAATTACAAACATGATTGCAGTTGGGTCGCAGTCATAAAAAGAATGCTCCCTATCACCAGTGCAAACTTCCCACCATCAATGCCAATATCTCCCTCCTCCCCCACCTCTGCCTGTATTCGAAACAGGCATTCAACTTCTCTCGCTCATTAATATTGTCATGATAAGTGCTGGAACAGTAAGGCATTTGCCTTGTATGTGTATGACCTAGGATGAACTGGGATTCTATTATCCCCAGGCATCCCAAGCTAGGAGCGATTTCTGAGTGCATATCCAGAAGTAATTCCTGAGCATCACCAGGTGTGGCAAAAATAAAAACAAACAAAAACATTGTCATTATTGTTGTCAATGTACTTATTTCCCTAACTGCACTCACCACTCTTTGTGGTGAGCTTCATATTGTGAGCTGGTCCTTCCAGCCTTCATTTCTATTGTCTCTGGGCATTGTAACAATAATGTCTTTTATTTTTCTTAAAACCCAGAGATGAGTAAGTCTATTCTGCATCTATCTCTTTCTCTCTGACTTATTTCAGCATTATATATTCCATGTCCACCCATGTATAGGAAAATTTTATGACTTCATCTCTCCTGACAGCTGCATAGAGAAACTGTGGTACATATACACAATAGAATATTATTTTCCTTCTTGATCACCTAAAAGTCTTATTTCCTTAATCTACTAAATTTCCCCTTGATGAATACTCTTTACATAATATTCAATTATGATTCCTACTCACAAATAGACACCTATTCTGAATATATTACTGCTTCATTTCTACCCTGTCAACAAATTAAACCAAATCAAATCATATTCTGTGAATGTATCTCTTCTATAGTTCAAAAACATCCATTTACAAGCAACACCTATAGATTTATCCTGCACAAATAACATGAGGATGTTAACTTATCTTTTTACTCATCTCTCTACCCATTTTGCCTCTTGCTTTTGACCATTTTTATAACTTTCTAAGGTTAAATAACTTTATTACATGTAATGTAACTGATATTTTGATCCCATTTTTTTTGGTTAAGATGCTTCTGTAACTGGTGAATAATATAGCACATACTGAGGAATAATAAACACATACTGAGGAAATCAACTTGTGAAGGACACTGTAGAAAACCAGAGCTTTGGTTAAGTAGCTGACCATTTGGCAGCATTCATTTTTGTTTAATATGATACCTAGAATGGTCAAAATTTACCTAAAATTTTTCTTATTTGGGACATTTTTATCCTCTTACAACTTTGCTCAGTAGGATTTAGATTTGTTTCAGTTACTTGTTAATACCTTTTTTTATAGTTTGCTTATTCTAGCCATAACAAATCAACTTAAAACTATTAAAATCAACATAATCTAGGGTAAAATACCTTTTTAATAAACTATAACTCTCTTGTTCATAGCTTGCATTTTCCCAGAGTAATTGTGGCTTAAAAGCATGATTTTGGATAATGTTAGATTCTTTAAAAGATAGCAAATTATAGCAGAACAGTATAATTAAACATTTTACTATTATTTGACTTTGCATTTTTCTTGTGCCATAATGTGGGAAGTAAAGGCCTCAGGAAGACTAGAGTAGATATTTGAGATAAGACGAAAGTATTTTTGGTGGGAAGAAAGTTTTCTGCCCATGCAATCAATTATAAGATAGCTCTGCTAGAAATGACTAGGAAACAAGTTAGACAGCATAATTTCAAGATATTAGCAATATGAGAGATGCTGGTGGTTCTATTTATTTGCTGTGCTAGGTGAAGTAGAGGAGTTTAATTACCAAGGAGAAAAAGTAACAATGATAAAAAAAGAAGTTCAAAAATTTGCAAAGATGAATACTAGTGAGCGTTTATCTCTATTGTAACATCAATAACAAACTCCAAAATAAATCAGCCTCCTAGACAAAAGAAGAAAATTCCAAAATCTTAAAAACTTCCATGGCCTCTTAGGGATGGGCAGAAGAGGTTAGACCGGTGGTCGGCAAGCAATGCCTCTCGAGACACATGCGGCTCTATACACTTTTATTTTTTATAATTTTTATTTTGATCATAGTGGCTTATATTATATTGTTGACAATAATATTTTAGGTACATATTAGCATAATATCAGGGGGATTCCCGGCTCTTCTGTGTGCCGGGAGGCTGCTCCCCAGTCAGGACTCTGCTCCTATCCTATGTCAGTGCGTGCCCTGTGTGCAGCCCCAGTGGCCGGCTCCACACAGCTCTGTTCAGAACCAAGGCCAATGTTCACATTAGTGTTCGTGACTTTGTCAGTCATTGTCAGGATGTAATTTTTTCTACATTGTAAGGCAAATTTTGTGGAATTGAACTCTATGGATAAATAATATCGTTCTAAAGTTTTGTTTTATTAGTTGTGTTATTTGTATCCTCCTGACCTATGTGGATACTTGCATGCAGAATATTCTCAATAAAAACTTATTTAAATTAAAAACAGTGTACCATCCTACGTATTTTCGGTTTTAAAAATGTGGCTCTCGGCCCGGGAGATAGCATGGAGGTAAGGCATTTGCCTTTCATGCAAAAGGTCATCAGTTCAAATCCCGGTGCCCCATATGGTCCCCCGTGCCTGCCAGGAGCAATTTCTGAGCATGGAGCCAGGAGTAACCCCTGAGCACTGCCGGGTGTGACCCCCCAAAAAAATAACCAAAAAAAATTTTAAAAAAATGTGGCTCTCAAAATAAATTTCAATCGTGGTTTTGGTGAGATTTGGCTCAGTTGAAAAAAAAGGTTGCCCACCACTGGATTAAACCATTTTTTGACTCTATGTTCATTTAGAAGTTATCCCTAGTTATGCTCAGGAGACTATCTGTTGTGCTAGGACATATAAAATCTGTGCAGACTGTATACAAAGCAAGCATCTAAATGTCTGCGCAGTTCACCCAGCATTCTTCTCCACCCATGTCAAAGATCCTTGTATTATTCAGACTGAGGCAGTTTTTTTTTTTTTTTATTGAGGGGAGATGTGTTGTGGGTGATGAGGAACCCTTATCTCATTTTACATTTATTTCCACTCCCACCTGACACTCCACAGAAAAAAATAAATAAACAAAACAAAACAAAAAATGAAAGGAGTGAGAGTGTGGTTTGAACATAGGAAAACAAAATTAAAAAGGAAACATTTAACCATGAAGTGAATATTTAGTCTTAGAAATCAGAGACTGAAAGAAAAGGATAGATTAAAACCTATAAATAAAGTAAGTAGGTCCCAGATCACCCATTTCTACTTATTTTCCCAATATAATGCACAGCTGCGCCCAACATACCATATCCTGGTTGATGTCAAATTTTACATTAAAGCCAAATTGAATTTAGTATAACCAATGATTAACTGTTTATATACTGAGTGTGTCTGTTTGTTTAACTGTGTCAGAGAGACTGAGATTGAGAAATTGGACAGAAGTGTTGTGGAACTCTCATCATCTGAATGATTTGAACAAATAAAAGCACACACAAAGGCACCTATGCAGATGATTGCTGGGTACAAAAGGTAACTCAGTACAAATATTAGATTTGTCTACTGTTAACCTAGACCTTAAAAGAAGAATTCAGAAGATTCCTGGAGTTCTCATCATGAGCATTTTTAACCATAGTTACAGCATAGAGCAGATGACAGATGATTATGGAGTCTTTTAGTTCTAAGTTGTTAGAATACAAAGTTAAAAATGTAGAAAGCCTGTCTAGTGTACAGGTGGAGTGGGGTGGGGAGGAAGGAGATTTGGGACACTGGTGATGGGAATGTTGCACTGGTGAAGGGGGGTGTTCTTCACATGACTGAAACCCAACTACAATAATATTTGTAATCAATGTGCTTAAATAAAGATATTAATAAAAAAAAGAAAATGCAGTCACTGTGTTCGAACAAGGCTAGTTTCATAAACTTTCTCCTTTCTTGAATGTGATATAAACCAATCCATGAAAGATTATGGCTACACTGGTCCATGCAGCAGAAAGCTGGCTATCACAGGAGAAGAGGTTGGGTCAAGCCCCCATGCTTCCTGACTCCATCTGGGCGATCATCCAGAATCACCATTTCCCTAATGGTCCTGCCTCATTACTGGCCCAATTTCCTTCAACAACATTAATCTGACTACATTTTAGGTATACCAGTTATGGCACTCATATCATCAGAGCTTTTGGGAGTGGGTACAAGTACCCTTCCCCAATATTCTGGGAGGTCTGGCAGTTGAGTACTTGCCCCTAAAAGTCATAGTATCAGTAATAGTGCTTTGAATTTCTGGACAGTTTCATTTGTTTGATGCTGTCATCCCTATAGGAACACCCTCATTTCTCAAACTTGACAGCTAATAACAACAGTTTACTAAACCTTCTGCCATTGTATTAATGTCTTCATTGGAGATACAATAATTTTCACTAATATGTTTTCTACTGTAACTTTTCTTTTTCCTTTCCTTTTAAATATTTTCTTCATTTTTTTCTTTCTATTTTCTTTCAATAACTTTGTTTCTCTTATCTGGACACAAATGAATTATGATCAAGTAGTCAACTAAGTGATGCATTTTCTTTAAAAAATAATTATTTTAAAAAAGAATAAAGAAATTTCACTACTTGACTTCAACTTTCTCTATTGCTAGTTGACTGAACATGCTCTAGCATGTCTGAATTATAATTCCACTCAACCATTTGTTTTGTCATGATTTAAGAATGGTTAAGTGCACTCACCTTTTGCTGTTTTGAAAGTATTTTGCCCCAAGCATAAAATGGCAAGGCCCTTCTACCAAGCTCCAAAAGAAAATAATGGCCACTGATACTTCTCAAATAATCATTCCTGGCTGATACCTCTGTGAAATTCTCAGAAAGTGGGGGACAGATTCCCATTTCTGCATGAACTACAGCAGCTGAATTCCACATTCTGCATCCTCTGACAGAAATGGTCTAGCTCTGCAACTGAAATCAAATAATATGAACAGCTAAGTCTTTTCAGGTGAGATCAGACTACAGGGTTGAAAACTCCTGGTCTTCTCCTTCGAAAGTAGATTGGGCAGTGTCCCATGCTTCAAAATAAAATTATGACATCTGTTACTTCCCAGGTAGTCTGGTCTGAAGATAACCTCTGTGGCATTTGCATAAAGGAGCAAATGGAGAGGATGCAGACTCCCCTTTCTTCATGAACTACAGCAGCCCAACTACACCCCGTGCACCCTCCAACATAAATTGCCCATTGCTACAACTTAACCTTATCAAACATTCAAGAAACCACATTTATTTTGGATCTATGAACCTGGGCCATGCATCTGCAATATTTTATAATGGAGTAAATTTATTTGTACCTGCATGGAAACAGGCTGTGGTGGTTGGTGGGAGATTGGGGACACTGATAAAAAGAAGTCACACTGGCATTTGAACAGTTAATGCCATAAATGACTGTATTATGAATGACTTGGTAAGTCAAAGTGCTATAATAAAAATTAAAAAAAACAAAAATCATTCATACAATCTGTTCTATTTGTCATCATTTTTCCTAGTTATGAGTTAGGTATTATTTATTTTATACTATCAAATCTTTTCTTATACCCCTCAACTGATAATAGTACCTTTTAGTTATTCCATAATATACATAGGAAAAGAGAGAACTCAGGATGTTCCTTTAAAATGTAGATTTGAGCTAAAAAATGAATCAAAAGAAGAGACAATGGCAGTTCTTTCCGAGTTGATTAAGGAGGCAATGAAAAGGCTATAATCTTGGGATACAATGAAGGTACAAAGTATGATGAGCAATTTCAACTATTGACTGAACATTGTTCTGGTAGTAATTCTTCAATTGAGTGAGGGGACACTATAAGAATTTCAAAGTGTATCCAACATATAAGTAAAGCACATCCTGTAACAGACACTATGATTGTGGTACCTTTTAAGTCCCATAAAAGGTCGATTCTTGTAAAAAGTTATTACCAATTTCATAAAATTTCAGTCATATAGCTTTACACTCTTTCTGTGCTTAAGACTCACTACAACCACTGCTAAAGAGCCAATCATTCTACTAAAGAAAAAGATTCCATTTAATCCCTGCCCTATTTTCCCTCTGGAAAAAAGTACCATATTGTTTTTTACTTTCGTTATTCATAAGAATGATGTCCTTCCATAATTCTCATTATTTCCTTATTTACTTCACTTGACATCTTCAAGATTTTTTTCATGTTGACCCAAAGGAAAAAATAATTTTTAAAATTGCAAAGCAGGGTTCTAGAGATCTTATAGATCACAGTTTATATGTATTCAGGTTATTTATCTCATTTTATGTGAACCATCACTTTTACCATTAAAAGTACACTGAGCTATACATTTGTTCTTTGGAGAATATACCTTTAATAATTATGGGTTGGTTTTACAAGTCAACTTGAATAGTTTTGCACATTTTGTCACCTTCCCAACTGTTTATTCAGTCAAATTACTTTAAAAATAAAACGTTCTTTCGGTTATCATTCAGCTAAGTTGAGTTTTCTGAGAACTGAGTAGCACAAGCTCCTGAAGTGTTCAACAGTAGGAACTTAGCCCACAATCTTCCTTGAGGCAAGTACTCTAGACTACTGGTTTCCAAATAAAGGCTAGCCTTCAAGGCTAGCCTAGACAGCTAGCTTTCATATGAAAAAATTTTCCCTGAAGCATAGGTTTAATTAGAAGTCTTCTAGGTACAAAGTCTGAAAAATAAAAAGGACAAGAATTGAAACAGGAGACAAAAATTTTCAGTATAGAACTCAATACTGCTAGTTCTTGAGTGAATGATTAAGGGTGTTATAACTTCTTTCTGCGTCATTTTTTTCATAACTAATGTGAGAATGTTGAAATGCTAAAAACTCAGATACTTTCGCAATCATTCTCGGAGACAAAGACAGGAGGACCGGAAAGTCCAGCTCATGACATGAAGTTCACCATGCAGTTACAGAAATAACTACACTGAAAACTATCATAACAATGTGAAAGAATAAAGGAAGTAGAAAGCCTGTCTAGAGTACAGGTGCGGGGGATGGGGAAGAGGGAGATTTGGGACATTGGTGGTGGGAATGTTGCACTGGTGAAGGGGGGTGTTTTTTACATGACTGAAACCCAACTACAATCATATTTGTAACCAAGGTGTTTAAATAAAGATATTAATAAAAAAATTCCATGGAAAACAAGAAAATGCTAAAAAACTCCTTGCCTTTATTACTGGGGCTCTGTGGGATTTATTGTTCCTGTGATAAGGCAAGTATACTAGTAAGAAGCTAGGAAGAATACTTTCTCAGATGGTATGCTCTCTCAAAGCAATTAGCCCTAAAGTGAACTCACAGTTTTAATAAACTAAAGTTTATCTTCATAATCAAATGCTTTTTTAGACTATAGTATAGTCATATCTCATCCTTACCACTAGTCAATGCTATCCAGTTATTGTGTGCATAACACTCATTTATGAAGCATATGGTAGGCAGTTACTAAGCTAGATGTCTTTAAGCATATCATTATTTTATCCTTCTAATAACCTCAAGAGATGCTTGCTACTAAGACTACCACTTTATATGAGAATATCAAAGTTTGGAAAAGTAAATCATTGAGGGAAAACATAAGTTAATGGATAAATGGCAGAACAATCCCAGAAGGCCATTTGTGAGAATACTGATTCTGTGCCCATGAAGTTAACCTTGGCCATAACTTCCTTGACTTCATTTAAACTTAAACCTTATTCTTCTACTCTGGCCCCAACTGAATTCAAGAGATTATCTCTTTTCTCTATCTTCATATGTTTGGCAGTTTAAATATACAAGCAAAGTATTTATTAAAAAGAAATTTATTAGAACTAAATGATATTTAGATTTTTGGAAGTCCTAGATGTGTTTCTTTTCTTTTTAATTTTTTTAGTGAACAAAATAAGTTGTATTTAAAGGAATGGACTTAGGAAATGTAGTGAGAAGAGAAGGAGAGGAAGAGGTATGTGTTCAAAAGAGAACATGGGTTTCTCCAAAAGGAGAAAGTGCAAGCTCTACTCAATGTCTTACTTTTTATAAAGATGATAAAACCAAGTAAATGAGTCTGGCTTCTTATAAATGGAAGGATCATGAAACATTTTGCACCTTTGCCTTCTCTCTTTTTTTTTCGGGGGGGGGGGTCACACCTGGCAGTGCTCAGGGATTACTCCTGGCTCCATGTTCAGAAATTGCTTCTGGCAGGCACGGGGGACCATATGGGGCACTGGGATTCGAACCGATGACCTTTTGCATGAAAGGCAAACGCCTTACCTCCATGCTATCTCCCGGGCCCTGCCTTTTCTCTTTATTTGAATCTTTTCAAAAAGATGCCAGCTTCCAAAGCTTTTGAGTATAGAATTAATGTGGTCTATTGATAATGGCTGACAAGGAGTTAAGGTTTCAGTCCCACAATCTTTTAAGTATTCTATGTGAAGTGTTCCAGTAATATTTAAGCTTTTGAGGATCTGAACCTTGACTAGCAATTTTAATGAAATATCATAAGATACCCTGGTTCACCATCATTCAGCGTAGTTTTTTTTTTTCATTCAGCGTAGTTTTGCCCATAAGCTCAACTCACATAAACTTTTGGTAAAAAAATTATTTTAAGCTCCTAGATTGGAAATAATTGACTAACAAAAAAAAATCAATGACTAACATATTCTTATTTATAAGTAAAACTATATTCTGGATTTAGTTTCAACAATAGTTTATCCAGAACTTCTCCTTACTTTGCAAGGAGTATTCAAATAACCTCAAAGATAAAGAGAAAATTCATATCTACTTATAGGTTACATAATAGATAAAGTGGCAGAAGAGCTTAATTTTTTAAATAGGTATCAGTTCTCTTAGGCACTACTCAAATGGACCAAGACTTATTTTCCCATCTTGGTTTCTTTTTTGTTTGTTTGTTTTGTTTTGTTTTCGGGGGCACACCTGGTAACACTCAGGGGTTACTCTTGATTATGCCCTCAGAAATTGCTCCTGGCTTGGGGGACCATATGGGACACTGGGGGGTTGAACGGCATTCTTCCTAGGTTAGCCAAGTGCAAGGCAAACACCTTACCACTTGCACCATTGCTCCAGTCTCCCATCTTGATTACTGACAGATGTAATCAGGGTCTCCCCATAATGGTTCACACACCAAAGGGAGAAAGTTAGCTTATTTAATTGCAGGTTTAATGGTAGATTATATAGTTGCCCTGCACTATAGTTTTTCTAACAGACTCAAACATTACTTGACTTTAGGAGCTAATTAAAACATCATATTTTCTTATCTTATTTTCATAACCAGATAAATCTTCTTTATCAATTCCTCACTCCATGTATTCTCATACTGGCTTTCTGTGATAACCTCTTAGGGACTTGGACTATGGGAATGACAAAAGGTCAGAAACTAAGATTTCTAATAAGATTCTAGCTTTTGGGAATGGTTTATAAGTAAGTAGTGTTGTCATCTGTAAGAAAGAAAAAATCACAAGATTCTACCTTTTGTTTTCATATGGCAACCTGATATAACAAAATCAAAGTGGTTAGGGCTTTTAAGTCCTAAAGCAAGACGTGTTTTCTTTTTTCCTGCAGTTGATGGCACTATTTTTCTCTCATTTGAACTAAGTTTAAAGTTAGTCTTTTCCTGTAGCATTAATATTGAGACTATACCCTAAATTCAGATATTATTATCA
>PVKC010021054.1:0-18339 GCA_004027635.1 Crocidura indochinensis | reverse complement strand
AGGAAGGAAGGAACGAAGGAAGGGAGGAAGAAAGGGAGGAAGGAAGGAAGGGAGGAAGGAAGGGAGGGAGGGAGGAAGGGAGGGAGGAAGGGAGGAAGGAAGGAAAATGAAAGAAAGACTCCAAGTATGCTTGTTTGGGCGCTAAAAACTAGGGACTTCTCAGACCAGAGCTTGTACTCCTGGAAACCCCAGCATCCACACCCACACCCTACAGCCACTGCCATGTAAACTCATTGGTCCAGCTCCACATATCCTGGAATTCCTGGAGCGAGTGATCACATGTGCAACTGTATGGCACCTCCAAATTCCTCAGTACTGACACCCCTTTAGGAAAACACCAAATTAGATATGAAAGTAGTGTAGAATCTACCTAAGCTCAACAAACAAAAATACAGAATTTCAACTAGCAATAAAAAGCTAAGTAAGTCAATGTTTTAGTGATTCCAAGCAAGATATAAAATTTTAACACATTTTCTATTATTAAAGTTCTTCAATGATTTCATTACATTTAGTTGTAACAAGCAATATATAGTAAGTTAATCTGTTTCTTAAAAGGGGGTGAGCTTAGGAGTAGGCAGGGAACTGGAACAATAGTGAAAAAATTAAAGAAAAGGGAATGAAGAATTTTAGGCAACATAGTTTTTAGATGCGTTAAGGGAAAACATAGAGAATTTTATTTTATGATTCTTCAATTAAAAATTTACATTTTTCCCAAGTTGCTTTTATATAGTGAGTTAAATAATAGTTCCAAATGTGGGCAAATAGGTCTTCAGTTGCAAAATTTCAGAGACAGGTTGTTTCCTTTCCTGATAAAAATTAAGTCCTGTAAGAAGTTCCACATCACGAACTCTAGCAACGTGAGTTTGTAATCTTTCTTCAATCCAATCATCTCCTGAAGCAAATTCCTGGAAATGATAAACAAAACACTGTTGATTACTACAGGGTACGACTTTTCAGGAAAAGAAAGATCTTTCATTATTTAGTTGTCTTTTCTCTGTAATCTTATTGCTGTAAACCTTAATTTCATATAATTATACTGTTACTTATTAAAGACCAAAGATTTCAGTTATCCTATAATAGACAACCACATAATCATAGTTTACCTATGTTTATATGTTTTACAGATAAAAATTAAAAAACAACAGCTATACATGTAAATTCAAGTTCTTTCATACTACTCAAAGCTAATCATTATTACACGAATGTGAACAGTCAGTATATTAAAACATTTGCTGCATACAGTATCATATAAGAAATCTGTGATTTTGAAATTTATAAAAATCATCTTACACAGGGAATTTTTATATTTATTTTGTAATATAATCAATGTACAATACTATTAATATAATATATAATACTATAACCTATAATTTATGATATATTCATAGTTATATATAGTGAATTCCTTTGCTTATAGACATACTTTGTAATACTTTAAATGTATCTTTTTCATCACTATATTGATAGGTTTTCTCATTTAATTAATTTATATTTAGTATGTTATTCATTTGCTATCATTTATCATTCATTATCATCCATTTGTTATTTAAAATAAAATAGGTTAACTAGCACAAAAAATATGAACAGTACTCATAAAATAGTTGCTCTCAGTATACTTTTCATCCCACTAAGATAGAAGTGGGATGATCACTATAGCACAGATACAATTTTTTCAAGCTAAATTTGAATAAATGCCTTTGTTGATTTATACATATATTTTACCAGTATTTTATTTTTTTCAAAATAGGTTGCTTTTTTTACTTGAATACATTTTCATTTATTAATTTTAATAATATTTTATTTAAACACCTTGATTACAAACATGATTGTGGTTGGGTTTCAGTCATGTAAAGAACACCCCCATCACCAGTGCAACATTCCCATCAGCAATGTCCCAAATATCCCTCCCCCACCCACCTCCTCCTGTAGTCTAGACAGGTTTTCTATTACCCTCATATATTCTCTTTGTTAGGATAGTTCCCAATGTAGTAATTTTTCTAACTAAACTCATTACTCTTTGTGTGGTGAGCTTCATGTTGTGAGCTGAAGTTCCAGTCCTACTCTCTTTTGTCTCTGAAAATTATTACAAGAGTGTCTTTCATTTTTCTTAAAACCCATAGATGAGTGATACCATTCTGCATCTTTCTCTCTCTGACTTATTTTCCTCAGCATAATAGATTCCATATAAATCCATGTAAAGGAAAATTTCATGACCTCGTCTCTCCTGACAATGCATAATATTCCATTGTATATATGTCCCACTGTTTATTTAGCCATTCATCTGTTAAGGGGTATCTTGGTTGTTTCCAGAATCTTGCTATGGTAAATAATGCTGCAATGAATATAGGTATAAGGAAGGAATTTTCGTATTGTATTTTTGTGTTCCTAGGGTATATTCCTAGAAGTAAGTGGTATAGCTGGATCATATGGGAGTTCAATTTCCAGTGTTTAGAGGAATCTTCATATAGCGTTCCATAAAGGTTGGATTAGACCGCATTCCCACCAGCAGTGAATAAGAGTTCTTTTCTTTCCACATCCCTGCCAACACTGCTTGTTCTCATTCTTCGTGATGTGTGCCAATCTCTGTGGTGTGAGGTGGTATGTCACAGTTGTTTTGATTTGCATCTCCCCAATGATTAGTAATGTGAGGCATTTTTTCATGTACCTTTTGGCCATCTGTATTTCTATTTTGTCAATTGTCTGTCCATTACTTCTCATTTTTTGGTGGGATTAGATGTTTTTTCTTATAAAGTTCTGCCAGTGCCTTGTATATTTTGGATATTGACCCCCTATCTGATGGGTACTGGGTGAATAGTTTCTCTCACTCAGTGGGTGGCTCTTGTATCCTGGGCACTATTTCCTTAGAGGTGCAGAAGCTTCTCAACTTAATGTATTCCCATTTTTTAATTTCTACTTTCACTTGTTTGGAAAGTGCTGTTTCCTCCTTGAAGATGCCTTTAGTCTCAATGTCATGGAGTGTTTTACCTAGTCTATATATCTTATGTTTCTAGGTCTAATATCAAGGTTTAATCCATTTGGATTTTACTTTTGTACATGATGTTATCTGGGGGTCTAAGTTCAATTTTTTGCAAGTGGCTGGCCACTTGTGCCAACACCACTTGTTGAAGAGGCTTACTTTGCTCCATTTAGGATTTCTTTCTCCTTTTTCAAAAATTAGATGATTATATGTCTTGGGAACATTATCAAGTACTCAAACTTATTCCACTGACCTGAGGGTCTGTCTTTATTCCAATACCATGCTGTTTTGATAACTATTGCTTTGTAATACAGTTTAAAGTTAGGGAAAGTAATGCCTCCCATATTCTTTTTTCCAAAGATTGCTTTAGTTATTCGAGGGTGTTTATTGTTCCAAATGAATTTCAACAGTATTTGATCCACTTCTTCGAAGAATGTCATCGGTATCTTTAGAGGGATTGCATTAAATCTGTACACTGCTTTGGGGAGTATTGCCATTTTAATGATGTTAATCCTGCCACTCCATGAGCAGGGTATGTGTTTCCATTTCCACGTGTCCTCTCTTATTTCTTGGAGCAGTGTTTTATAGTTTTCTTAGCACAGGTCATTCACATTTTTAGTCATGTTGACTCCAAGATATTTAAGTTTGTGTGGCGTTACTGTGAATGGGGTTGTTTTCTTAATATCCATTTCTTCCCTCTTATTATTGGCGTATAAAAAGGCCATTGATTTCTGTGTGTTAATTTTGTAGCTGGCCTCATTACTATATGAGTCTATTATTTCTAGAAGCTTTTCGATAGAGTCTTTAGGGTTTTCTAAGTAGAGTTTCAGGTAGTCTGCAAACAATAAGAGCTTGACTTCTTCCTTTCCTATCTGGATTCCCTTGATATCTTTTTCTTGCCTAATCGGTATAGCAAGTACTTCCAGTGCTATGGTGAATAGGAGAGGTGAGAGAGGACAGCCTTGTCTTGTGCCAGAATTTAGAGGAAAGTCTTTTAGTTTTCTCTATTGAGGGTAATATTTGCCATTGGCTTGTGGTAGATGGCCTTAACTATATTGAGAAAGGTTCCTTTCATTCCCATCTTGCTGAAAGTTTTTATCAAGAATGGGTGTTGAACCTTATCAAATGCTTTCTCTGCATCTATTGATATGATCATCTGATTTTTATTTTCCTTGTTGATGTAGTGTATTTTTTTTGAAATTTTTTTTTTTTTTGGTTTTTGGGTCACACCCGGCAGTGCTCAGGGGTTACTCCTGGCTCCATGCTCAGAAATTGCTCCTGGCAGGCACGGGGGACCATATGGGGCACCAGGATTCGAACCGATGACCTTTTGCATGAAAGGCAAACGCCTTACCTCCATGCTATCTCCCGGGCCCCGATGTAGTGTATTTTTTATTAAAAAAAAACTTGAATAAGAAATCCCATTGTGTAAGACATATACAAATCACCCAAACTGAGTTAAACTGTAGTGAGTGAAGCAAGATAGGTCATATTCCTGTGACACTACCCACTTGACATATTTTTTGATGATCTAAGCATATGCTATTCTTTTTGTCCCCCAATTCACAATACAGACCAGGCAAAGGGCCTGTGTTGAGGGGCATATGGGGTGCATTTACCATACCTCATCTTTCTATACAGTCTGTGCAAAGAGATGCTGTGTGTTATGTTGATAGATTTATGGATGTTAAATCATTCTTGCATTTCTGAGATGAAATCTACTTGATCATAGTGAATGACCTCCTTGCTAAGGCATTGGATCCTATTTGCCAGGATTTTGTTGAGGATCTTTGCATTTGTGTTCATCAGGGATATTGGTCTGCAATTTTCTCTGTCTGGTTTAGGCATCAAGGTGATGCTGGCTTCATAAAAACTATTTTGAAGTGTTCCATTTTTTTTTATTTCATGAAAGAGTCTTGCCAGGATTGATAGTAGTTCCTCTTAAAAGGTTTGAAAGAATTCATTAGTGGATCCATCTGGACCTGGGCTTTTGTTTTTGAGCAGATATTTGATTACTGTTTTAATTTCCTCAATAGTGATCGGGGAGTTACGTTCTCTTTATTCAAATATGGAAGGTTGTAAGAGTCCAAGAATTTATCCATTTCTTCCAGGTTCTCATATTTAGTGGCATAGAGTTTCTCAAAGTAGTTTCAGATTGCCCTTTGAATCTCTGCAATATCGGTAGTCATCTCTTCCTTTTCATTTCTAATATGAGTTATCAAGTTTCTCTCTCTCTTTGTGAGTTTTGCCAATGGTCTATCAATCTTATTCTTTTTTTCAAAGAAGCAACTTCTGCTTTCTTTGATCTTTCGGATTGTTTTATGGGTTTCCACTTTGTTGATTTCTGCTCTCAGCTTTGTTATTTCCTCTGTCTCCCTATTTTTGGTTCCTTTTGTTGAGCTTTTTCTAACTCTATGGCTGTGTCATTAAGCTATTCAGGTATGTCCCTTCTTCCTTCCTGAGTGTGCTTGCAAAGTTATAATTTTTCCTTTCAGTACTACTTTTGCTGTGTCTCATAGGTTCTGATAGTTTGTATCTTTATTGTCATTTGTTCTCAGGAAAGTTTTGATTTCCTCTTTGATATCATCTCGAACCCACTGGTTGTTCAGTGTTATAATGTTTAATTTCCAGATGTTAAAGTTTTTCTTCTGTGTCCCTTTGTAGTTCACATCTAATTTCTGAGCCTCATAGTTAGAGAGGGTAGCCTACAAAATTTCCATCTTCTTGATATTATGGAGGTATGTTTTATGTGCCAGCATGTATTCTATCCTGGAGAATGACCCATGTACATTGGAGAAGAATGTATATTCATGTTTCTAGTGTGGAGTGTTCTATATATATATATGTATATATGTATATATATACATATATATATATATAGAAATGGAAGAAAGTATATATATATATATATATATATATATATATATACTAGGTCTCTTTCTTGCATTTCTCTTTTTAGATCTAGTATATTTTTGTTGAGTTTCAGTCTGGTTGACTTGTCAAGTGTTGACAAAGCCGCGTTGAGGTCTCCCACAATTATTGTGTTGTTATTGATATCCTTTTTCAGATTTGTCAACAATTGTATTAAATACTTAGTTGGCCCCTCATTTGGTGCATATATGTTTAGGAGAGTGATTTCTTCCTGCTGTACATATCCCTTGATTAATACGAAATGTCCATCTTTGTCCCTTACAAATTTTCTGAGTATAAAGTTTGCATCAACTGATATTAGTATGGCAACTCCAGCTTTTTTATGGGCTTTGTTTGCTTGGATGATTTTCCTACAGCCTCTTATTTTGAGTCTACATGTGTTCTGACTATTCAGGTGTGTTTCTTGTAGGCAGCAGAAGATTGGATTGAGTTTTTTGATCCATTTAGCCACTCTGTGTCTCTTAACTGGTGCATTTAGTCCATTGACATTGAGAGAAAGAATTGTCATGGGATTTAGTGCCATTTTTGTAAAGAAGTTTGGTGTGTCTGTTTGTCAGTCTTGTCTTAAAGTAGATCTTTCAGTTTTTCTTTTAAGGCTGGTTTTGAGTCTGTAAAGTTTTTGAGCTGTTGTTTATCTGTGAAGCCATGAATACTTCCTTCAAACCCAAAACTTGAGTTTTGCTGGGTGCAGTATTCTAGGCGAAGCATTTATTTCATTGAGTTTTGTCACTATGTCCCACCACTGCCTTCTGGCCTTGAATGTTTCTTGTGACAGCTTTGCTATAAATCTCAAGGATGCTCCCTTGAATGTAATTTCCCATTTTAATCTTGCTGCTTTCAGTATTCTGACTCTATCTGTGGAATTCATCATTGTGATTAGGATGTGTCTTGGGGTGTTTTTCCTGGGGTCTCTTTTAGTTGGTACTCTTCGGGCATGCAGGATTTGGTCACATGTATTCTTTAAATCTGGTAGTTTCTCTTTAATGATGTTCTTGACTGTTGATTCTTCCTGGAGATTTTCTTCCTGGGTCTCTAGGAATGATTCTTAAGTTGTTTCTGTTGAGTTTATCAAAGATTTCTATTTTCATCTGTTCACATTCTTTGAGTAATTTTCCCATTGTCTGTTTAAGGCTTTTTTCTAATCTCTTCTGCTATAGCTATCCTTGATCCAAGATTGTTGTAATATCATTTAATAAATGGCATTAAATGCTATTTTTACTATTTCAAGTTAGTGGAATTTTTATATATTTATATACATGTAGGAAGCTAATTCAGTATTGACTTTGTAATGGAACCTAAGGTTTATGTACAGAATGAAAGATCATCAAAATGAAACTTTCCCTCATTAATGAATATCTCTATTATATACAAGTAAAATATATAAAATGTGCATTTTAAGCATATATTCATATAACCATGTATCTATACATTGATAATATAATGTAGATATATATTATAGTTATATAATATATACAAATTATATAGTAATATTATTATGTATTATATTTACTATATATAATATTTATAACTATATTATATATCATACATTACAATATATTAATATAAACAGATAATATAATGTAGATATGTTATAGATGATATATAATATATCATGTAATATAATATATATAATATAATATAATATATATTATATGCTATATCAATATAAATTGATAATATAATATAAACTTAGTAGACTTGTTAGATTCTAAAACAAAACCAGTCTTGATGCTGTGCCAAAAGTCATGTAAGAGATATGCTAAATATTCTTTTCTATGAAAGCCCAGATGAATATTGACTTTCTACTCACAGAAACATCCAAGGCATACTATACTTACAGGACAACTCTCTATGTTAGTGTGTCGATGAGGGATGACATAAGAGAGAACATCCAACCATTCAGGGCAGTCTTCTGGGGTATGGCTTGTATTTTTGCAGCTCGTCAACACAATAAAGTAATGTGTTGGAATGGGAATACTGGTGTTCAAAATATGCCTAAAAATAATGTAATAGAACTTATGTTATATGTACATTTATTAAAATATTGTAAATGTATATATATTTAAAGTATTTTAAACATAAAAATAGGATCAATGGAAAAATAATGATTTTTACTAAATACACTCAAACTAGACAAAGGAAATATAACAATAAAAGTACATTCTTATTATTTGTAAGTGTTATTTTATTGGAAGGTACAGGTAGAAAGTATTGCTTGATATATACTTGGCACACACAGTATAGTACATTAATTTGCTCCTTCATATATTTTAATAATAAAGAGAAATAATATATAAAACATCTTTTCTAAAAAGCTCTTAACTACAAACTGGGAGAGAAGATTATTACAAAAATATTTATATTTATTTTTTGATAAAAAAATTGTATTTAAAGGTTATTCTCAGGAATTGGGAGGGGGTAATGTTATACTGGTGAGGAGGGGCTGATCTGTTTGTGACTGTAACCCAACTATAATCATGTTACTTAAATAAAAAATATTAATTAAGAAAAGGTTATTCTGTTGTGTTTTTTGTTGTTTTGAGTTTTGGGGTCACACCTGGCAGTGCTCAGGGTTTACTCCTGGCTCTAGGTTTAGAAATCAACCCTGGCAGGCACGGGGGACTATATGAGATACCGGGATTCAAGCCACTGTCCTTCTGCATGCAAGGCAAACACGCTACCTCTATGCTAGCTCTCTGGCCCCTATTCTGTTATTTTTAAAATTGTTCTTTTTGGGGGGTGAGGGACACACCCAGTGGTGCTTAGGGATCACTGGTGGTGTGACTCTGGGAGAGGTGATGAAGAGGGTACGGAGATTGAAATGGTGTTGGTACAAGTCAAGAGCTTTAAGCCCTGTGCTCTCTTAACGATCATTCTTAGGAGCTGGACAAAGTACTTATGGTAGGTGCTTGCCCTGGCTTTGAGTCTGGCACCTCTTATGTTCCCTTAAACTCCACTAGGAAATCCCTCAGTACAAAATCAGGAATAAGCCCTGAGTACTGCCTGGTGTGGCTCAAAAATAAATAAATAAATGAGTAGCTAGTCTTAGCCATCTGTCATGGAAAATAATTGTATAAATCACTCACTACTTAATAATATTATGACTTGTCACTACTTGATTCTTTAGTTTCTGTGGGGACAACAAGGCAACTGTGCTCAGGGCTTACTCCTGTATACTTAGAGTGTGACCCCTGATAGGATTCTGGGAATCATTTGTAATGTTGGGGATTAAACTTGGGGTTGTCCAAGTACAAGGAAGCACTACAGCCATATATTATCTCTCTAGTCTTTATTTCTTGTTATTGTGTATATCTTTTTTATTTATAGCTCAGAGTGTTCCCTGTATTCTATCCTTATTGTAATTTCTCAAATACATTTTTTGCTTAACTTTTCTCTAGGGCACATTTTTAGCCACTATAAATACTAAGAAAAGCTATTTGAAAATATTTGACCAAATCAGTTATAAGTATGCTATGCAATAGTTATAAAACAGCTTTTAGGAGGACAACACATTAATAAAGTAGCCTGGATGCTTTCCTTGCATATGACTGTGTTCCATCCCTAGTACCCTGAGCCCACAAAGAATAATCCTGAGTTAATAACCAGGAGTAACCTGGAGTATGGCCAGAAGTGGTCCCAAAACCAAAACCAGAACAACTGTAGCTTTTTTTATATATTTTTTAATTTTTTAAATTTTTTTTGGTTTTTGGGCCACACCCAGGGATGCTCAGGGGTTACTCCTGGCTATGCGCTCAGAAGTCGCTCCTGGCTTGAGGGACCATATGGGAAACCGAGGGATCGAACTTCGGTCCATCCTAGGCTAGCACAGGCAAGGCAGGCACCTTACCTTCAGCGCCACCTCCCGGCCCCCTGTAGCTTTTTTTCTTATTAATGTCTTTATTTAAACACCTTGAAACAAATTTGATTGTAGTTGGGTTACAATCATGTCAAGAACACCCCCCTTCACCAGTGCAACATTCCCATCACCAATGTCCCAAATCTCTCTCCCCCCTCCCCACCGCACCCCTGTCTGTACTCTAGACAGGCTTTCTACTTCCCTCATTCATTCGCTTTGTTATGATAGATCTCAAAGTAGTTATTTCTGTAACTGCACTCATCACTCTTTGTGGTGAGCTTCATGTCCTGAGCTGGACTTTTCAGCCCTCCTCTCTTTTGTCTCTGAGAAGTATTGCAAAAATGTCTTTTATTTTTCTTAAAACCCATAGATTAGTGAGACAATTCTGAGTCTATATCTCTCCCAATAGCTTATTTCACTCAGCATTTAATAGATTCATGTACATCCATGTATAGAAAAATTTCATGACTTCATCTCTTCTGACGGAAGCATAATATTACATTGTATAACTTTTAAAATATTAAGATTACCAATCTGGGACACAACAGGTAGAGCATGTGCCTTGCAAGAAGGTAACCCAGGATTGATCTACAGCATCCCATATGGTCCCCTGAGCCCCACCAAGAGTGATTCCTGAGTGTAAAGTTAGGAGTTGACCATGTGCACCAGAGAGTGTGCCCCAAAATAAAACAAAAACATAAAAAATATTAAGATTTACACTGCTAATACCGTATCAGTAAATCAAAGTGTTCAACTGGTTCCAAGTTACTTACTCTAAAATTTGATCTGGAGCATCAACATGGCCATCATAATTATAATCAAACACTGGTCCACTGAGCACATTTACTCCATTTCTTTCCATGGCATATTTTACAAGAAGAACACTGTGGAAATAATTCCATATTTCTAAAAATAAAAGAATAAGGTGTTAAAAATATCTACCTCTGTTTAACATGGGATATTTTCTATCATATACAATAACATTTAAATCAGACTAAAGTCAGCATTAATAATTGCCAATGGTGAGTGGAAAATTCTACAATTTTAAAATGAAGAGGTTTTTGTCGTTGCTAAAGAGGAAGTCTTAAAATTATATTTAAATATAGTTGCAAATTCTTCCAAAGGACTGAATTACTTTGGGAAATTTTAGTATTTAAAAATTGTCAGTAGGGGGTTACTCCTGGCTCCATGTTCAGATATTGCTCCTGGCATGCCAGGGGACCAAGTGGAACATTGGTATTCCAACCCATAACCTTCTGCGTGAAAGGCAAATGGCTTACCTCCACGCTATCTCTCCGTCCTCCCCGCCCCCTTTTTCTCCTTCTGCATTCGCACATCAAAAAATTGGGGTTATTCGAAAAGGGAATCTCCTTGGCCTACCGGGAGGGACCCAAAAACCACAAAAGAGAGAGAGACAAGAAGCTCAAAAAATTCTTTTTTAATTTATATATCTTATTACTATTTTATTTTTCTCTTATCTAGTCTTTGTCGACCTTCTTATTTTGGCGTAGATATATAAGTAGTAATTCACTATTTTACTTATATATGTACTTTTTTTTTCTTTCTTCTTTTCTCTTTGATTTTTTTGCGCTCTGTCGTGTTTCTTATCTCAAGACCATGGCAATTATATGGTGCATATCTTTATAACTACGGTGCTCACTAGATGTCTTATTTGATATGTCTTTGTAAAATGTTGTGGTGTTTCACCTTGTCTTTTCCCCTTCTCCCAAACTGAGGATGAGAGCTGCTAGAAGGACTCTGCCCATTGCAGGCATACTTAATTTTTACCCCATTCGATTACGGTACTCTTCCCCAAACAAAACCACAAAACTCGAACTATCTAATCCTGCCTCCCAATCAGAGGGAGAAGCAATGGAGACACCAAGCCCAGTCAGATATAAGATCACTAAGTAATAAACCAGAAATAGAGGGAGAAACTCAATCTAGAGGACCCCGGGGAGAGGGTGGAGGATATGGGAGGCAGAATGGGAACGGAGGTGGAGGGAGGACAAGTTGGTGATGGGAATTCCCCTGATTCAATGTTTATATGTAACTGGAACATTACTGTGAATGACATGTAAACCACTATGAATAAAATAAAATTAAAAAAATTCTCAGAACACACCTTGTTCATTATAATGCAAAGGATAACCACATTTAATTCTTATGTGAGTGTCAATAAAATTAATTTCACTAATACAATTAAATTAGTGTTACAATCAAATTACCAAAATTCTACTAATACATTTGAAGTGGAAAGAAAATGTGACAGATTCTTTCTGTACTTATATATAAAATATCAGAATAAAATAACTCTTAGAACAGAATCTAAATTCAACAAAATGTAATTAATTTAACATTCAGAAACATCACTTAGTATTCTTAAATTATAGAATGAGTATAGACCAAAAAGAAAATCCAGCAGCCCCTTCCCTCTGTTGCCATCTTCCCGGGAGAAAAACTATCTTGTTTCTCCACCAAGTTCCAAAAGAAAAAAATTGCCGCTGACACTTCTCAAGTATCTCAGTTCAGGTATCTCTGTGGCACTCACAGACAAGGGAATGGGGTGATGGCACAAATCCCCATTTCTGCAAGAACTTCAATAATCCAATGCCATACCCTATGCCTTCTGACAGAAACTACTCAGGTCTTCAACATAAACATCAAATTTCCAAGCCACCGAATTTGTTGTAGGTCAATAAATCTTGGATCATGTGGCCACATGACAACTCAATATTTTATTGTATAATCAGCCCAGTAGTATCATAGAAAATATGATGGGAAAGTTTCATAGTAGTATGCCACTCTCAGAGAGCCAAAACAGTAACACGCAAGGATCGGCTAATACCAACTACAGCCCATTTGATCAGTAGACACTGACTTTAGCAACACAATGGAGAGATATATCATTTGATTGACCTGTGTTTTTTTTTTTTTTTTTTTTTGGTTTTTGGGCCACACCCAGTGACGCTCAGGGGTTACTCCTGGCTATGCACTCAGAAGTCGCTCCTGGCAGGCACGGGTGACCATATGGGAACCGGGGGATCGAACCGTGGTCCGTCCTTAGGCTAGCGCAGGCAAGGCAGCAGGCACCTTAATTCCTGCGCCACCTCCCGGCTCCCTGATTGACCTGTGTTAACCAAAATTTTTCTAGTTTCATTTGCAAAATTAAAATTATTTCATATTTGCTTGTAAAGTAAATTTGTTTGTGCCTCATGGATACAGGCTATGGTGGTGAAAGAGAAATTAGAGACATTGGTGAAGAGAAGATGATGAGTTTGGTGTTCGAATATTTAATGCCTAACCAGTGGCCTAATGGGTAAAGCATTGAACATTTAATGTCTAAAAAAAACTGTTTTATGAACAATTTATGGTGTTCATGGTGGTACTATAAAAATAAGAAAAAATAGTATAAACATATACTTACTTTTGAATTCTTCATACATAGGGACCATGTTACTTGTAACCAAGCCATCATACTGACTATCAGCAGTTCTATTGCTTGCTGAAAAACAAGTTCATTTTATTAAATGTAGCTATCAGAGAAAATTTGACATAAATGGGATATATCGCTTAGTAGATCTATTAGTATTTATTAATAGTGCAAATTCATTAGCATTTAAACAGTAGGCTATAGCAATAGCTCAATAAACATAGAACATGTTTTCCCAGTCATTGGTGTTCCAGGGCTCTATTCTCAACAGGTAGGGCACCTGCCTTACATAAAACTAAACTAGTTCAATCCCCAGAACCACATATGGTTCCTCTGAAGCTGCCTGGAGTGATCCCTGATCATACAGCTAGGAGTAAGGACTTAACATGGCTGGGTATAGCTCAAAAACAAACAAAAAGTTAGTGCATATGATTTACATGCAAGAGGCCCAGGTTTGAATTCCAAAAATGTGTGGTTCCTTGAGCACCTCCAATAATGTACTGCACTAGGAGTAACTGCTGAACATCACTGGGTATAGCTAAGACAAATTATATAAAGGGGGGATAAAATGGTCCTTCAATATACAATAAATATACAATTTACATTGTATTGGGTTCTAGAGTATGGGCCCAAAACTATGAAACAATACATCAAATATATTTTAATTGTTATGTAAATTTGGAAAACAAATATAAGTAATACAAATGCATGATCATTTAATGTGAGTAAAATAAAAACCAGGTTTGATCAGCATTCTATATGGTTCCCGCAAACCTGCCAGGAACAATTTCTGAGCTCAAAGCCAGAAATAACGTGCCACTGGGTTTGCCCCCCCAAAAAAAATTAAGGAAAGTACTGCAATTTTTATAACCAGAGCAATGGCACACTGCAAGTATGGCATTTGACTTGCACATACATGTTCAACGCCCAGGTTTAATCCCCACCACTATATGCAGTTCTCCAAGTCCTTCCAGGAGTGATCCCTGAGCACAGCCCTGAACACTGCTGACTGACCTTCTTAACAACATAACTTTCAAAATAAATACATGAATTTCCAAATAAAAATTTTCCTAAGACAATGAGCTTTAAGTTCCATGAAGAATACTGACAAAATCACAAAAAGTTAATTCTGAAAACATACATATATCCACCAGAGTTCAGGACGTGTGAACTGTAGAAACAGACTGAGGACTCATATCTCCAGCCCAATTGCTTACCAGATAGACCTCAGACAAAGTGCAATTATCTCTCCCCATTCTTCATTTGTATCACATCATTTTTCTTTTTGCAAAATACTACAGAGGATGCAAAATCTATAAACCAGCTTTATTTACAATCATCAAGAGTCAAAAGCAAACTAAAGCAATGAAAATGTAGACATAGCCCAATAAAAATGAAGGTCTGCTATATGCAACAAACTTGGATGACAGAAGGTGTATGATGCTTAGGAAATAAAACTAAATGGATGTACACAAACACTGTATAATTCTACTTAGATATGGTATGTAGTCTACAACCATACCACCTTGAATGCACTGGATCTTGTCTCATCTCAAAAGCTAAGCAGGGTCAGAACTGTTTAGCACTTGGGTGAGAGATATAGTATGTAAAGAAACAAACAAAACAGAATAAACTGAATAGACTATGTACATGTTTATACTATAAAACCAAGTTACTTGCTATCAAAATGGAAAGCAAAGCAACTAGGCCAATTGGATAAATGTTTTCAATGGGGGCTGGAGAGATAGCATGGAGGTAGGGTGTTTGCCTTGCTTGCAGAAGAACGGTGATTCGGGTCCGGCATCCCATATGGTCCCCCAAGGCTGCCAGGGGCGATTTCTGAGCATAGAGCCAGGAGTAACCCCTGAGCACTGCCGGTGTGACCCAAAAACAAACAAACAAACAAAAATGTTTTCAATGGCCTTGTATGGTCAAAGATAGAACTTAACTTTTGGTGCTATAGGAAGTAGTTATAATAATGCTCGTTTATAGTGTTTTCACCTAAAACATTGTGATGCAATGCTACTTGAATTCTTTAACCAAATATTATTTTAAATAGCATTTGCTGCAAGCCTATAAATGTTCATGATATAACTTTTTATTTTAACTGCTTTTAAATGAAACAGCAAACAGTTGGTCACCAAAAGACAAGGGAACTATATGCAACATTTTTTTTCCCTTAGTACTTCATATGCTTCTCCTGGGCCTCAATCCTCTTTAAGATTTTTCTACTTTTTATACTAGCCCTAAAAGTTGGGAGCACAAGCAAAATATGACTTCATTTTAAAGAAAGATAAGAATTCACAAATGATGAAAGATATAAACTAAAAAATTACAAAGCAGTGTTAATTTGAAATTTCATTTTATCTGAAACACCTTTTTAGAAAAATCAATCTCATGTCAAGGCAAACCATTATATAACAATACGTATGGTAAAACTTAAAAGAAATAATTTTATGTTTCAATTAAAAAATCTTTAATCAGGACCAGCGAAGTGGCGCTAGAGGTAAGGTGTCTGCCTTGCAAGCGCTAGCCAAGGAAGGACCGCCGTTCGATCCCCTAGCATCTTATATGGTCCCCCCAAGCCAGGGGCAATTTCTGAGCCCTTAGCCAGGAGTAACCCCTGAGCATCAAACGGGTGTGACCCCCCAAAAATCTTTAATAACTATTATAACTATTTAAGATTTATCCTAAAGTTTACAAAAATTTGAAAGCTTTACTCAATGTATTTGTTCATTTAACCTTAGTTGAGAGCTTTAAACTGAGACACCACTTGTTTTCTCATGAAGTCTTTCCCTCCCAACAAGAAGTCAGAATCTTCAACTACAAATCTCCAATTTGACATGTTTTTTCATGGTTTCCAAAATGACTGAGCCAAGTATAAAAAATCAAGCCCATATGTTGAAGTTGTTGAAAGTCTCCTGGAGTTAATGAAATAACATTTTCTGTTAACACGGAAAAAAAGACTTGCGTTTGGGGGGAAAAAGCAGCCTCCCAAGAGGGATACTTTCTAAAAGCAAAACCAAAAAACGTAAAGCTTATTTAGTTTTAAATTGCTAGACATAAGGCCGAGTCTAAGAGAGGAATTCCAGCTGGATTTCTTGTCACTGGCAAGTCTCATCCTTGTTGCTGGCCTTTAGCTTTGGCTATAGCCACAAACAGAAAAAAAAAATTTAGTTGCTGTGTCCCTCCTCAAGAAGCTTTTTAAATTAACCTTAAAGAACTCTATAAGGGGTCCGGGAAATAGCATGGAGGTAAGGCGTTTGCCTTTCATGCAAAAGGTCATCGGTTCGACTCCCGGTGCCCCATATGGTCCCCCGTGCCTGCCAGGAGCAATTTCTGAGCATGGAGCCAGAAGTAACCCCTGAGCGCTGCCGGGTGTGACCCAAAAACAAAAACAAAAAACAAAACAAAGAACTCTATAAACATCTGGGCCAGATTAGAGTTAATATGTGGCTCCCACTGGAAAATTTATTAGTTTTTATTTATAGTAGTTGCACTGCTTCTGGCCAGTCTACAACCACTGGAAGCCTCTTAGACAGCTAGTTTAGTCCTATGGGCAGTTTCAGTGGAGAGTATATGTTTAAGACAGATGCCCACATCCAGCTGATGAGGGCTTTCTAACATGTTGCTCTAAAAAAGTTATACTAACCAGGAGGATAGAGGAAGCCGTGGGTGATATTCTTGTCTAAATAGAAGGAACATTTTTGGCTCTCAGAAGGAGTAACCCTGACATCAGCCCGCCAACAGTCTAGGACAGTGGGAGGAAGAGACGATGTGTCTCCCTGTAGAAAGAGAAAAAAGAAAAAGAAATTACGCCCACAGTTGTGGCTTACCCATGACCTTATATGGCTTCTAACTTCCCGAGACTGTTTTTCATTTCATCTTTTCCTATTTTCATAGTGAATCAGGCCTTTGCAAGCAGTGCAAGTGGATGTCTTTAATGATGTTTTCTTCTGTGGTTCCTTTCTGGTGAGGGACAGCAGGAGAGCAAATCAAATACACCTTGGCAAAGAATATTTGCAGAATCCAAACTTGAACTGAGAGCAGAAAATGAGAGCTATTGCTAAACACCAAAATTATTTTTATAATACAACTTTTAGAAGGTGTAGACACTGTACTTGCAAATCATTAAACATAAAATTAAATTGCTGGAGCAATAGCACAGTGGGTAGGATGTTTGCCTTGCACACAACACACCCAGGACTGACCTGGGTTTGATCCCTGGCATCCCATATGGTTCCCTGAGCCTGCCAGGATGATTTCTGAGCACAGAGCCAAGAGTAACCCCAGAGCACTGCCAGGTGTGGTCCAAACCCCCCCCAAAAAAAAGGGAAGAAAATATTATAATTTATTTTTGAAATATAAACTAAGTATGGCCTTCAGTTGGGCAAGAACATCTAGTCAACTTTTAGAATTAGTTCAGAGCAGCTATAATTGTCTTACGCTTAGACATGTTTGAGCTATGCTTTATATGTCATGAAATATGATAGATAATTTTTGGAATATTTTAGTAAATATCTAGACACATTAATGTTGGCAGGTAGGTAGCTGTGTTCAGGGCTTACTCCTGGATCTGTTTTCAGGGGAACATATGTGGTAATGGAATATAACTAGGGTCAGCCACATGTCAAGTAAGCACCATAATATCTGCTTTAACTCTCAACCCCAAAATATTATTACAATAATATAACTAATTCACTAGAAGGCATTCTGTAAATTTTTTGTATAATCCAATAATTTAAGATAATCTCACACTACATGATTCTGTTTTTATTAGCACGTAATCATGAATTAGTAGATATTTAGCTAGTCATTAATTTCTTTATTTTCAAATATTTTTGTTCATCTTATTATATTTCCCACAACTTGCATGTGTCTTACATTTTTATTAAAAATATGTAAAATTAGGACAACCATCTTATTCATTGCAGTATGTGAAAGCAAAGATCAGTTATGGAATCTAAAATAATTAAACAATACATGTGTGAGTATATGTATCACTGTGTATCAAATCACCAAAATGAAGACCTTAATTTACATGCCACATGTCAACTATAACTCATTAAGGCTGCATAAAAATAAATAAAATTCGGAGTCGGGTGGTGGCGCTGAAGGTAAGGTGCCGCCTGCCTTACCTCG
>PVKC010021053.1:0-18342 GCA_004027635.1 Crocidura indochinensis | reverse complement strand
CTTCCTTCCTTCCTTCCTTCCTTCCTTCCTTCCTTCCTTCCTTCCTTCCCTCCCTCCTTCCTTCCTTTCTTCCTTTTTCCTCAGGTTTTATTTGAAATTCTGAATAAAGGGAGAGAACTAGAGAGAAACACTCTAAAGAGAAAATAAGGGGTCCTCCAATGGTGGAGGGTACACATTCCCAGCATGAAAGTAAGAAAGTACACTTCAGGGGGGCCGGGCGGTGGCACTGGAGGTAAGGTGCCTGCGCTAACCTACGATGGACCGTGGTTCGATCCTCCAGTTCCCCATATGGTTCCCCGTGCCTGCCAGGAGCGACTTCTGAGCGAATAGCCAGGAGTAACTCCTGAGCGTCACCGGGTGTGCCCCCCCCCAAAAAAAAATGAAAGTACACTTCAAGAGGGGAGAAGAGGCCAACTTGTGCATGTAGCACCATGGCATTAGCTGGGAATACACACATGTGCTCATTTTATTTGTCTTGATTTTTTTGTTTTCATGTAGCTGACTAGTTTTACCATCAGAATTTGTTGAAGTGACCTTCCTGGATTCACTTAATAATTTTTGCTACATTGTCAAATTAAAAAAATTTTTTTTGGCTTTGGGCCAAACACAGTGATGCTCAGGGGTTACTCCTGGCTATGAGCTCAGAAATTGCTCCTGGCTTATGGGACCATATGGGAGTCTGGGGGATCAGACCATGGTCTGTCCTAGGTCAGCTGCATGCAAGTCTAATGCTCTACAGCTGCACCACCACTCCAGCCCCTACATTATCAAATATTAATAGATAATAAACCAGAAGGTATACTTCATGATATTCCACTCTATTCTTTTGAATTATCTTATTGCTGCACCATGCTGTTTTACTTACTATTATCTTCTAGTATAGTTTGATAGTGAGGAGAGTGATGCTTTCATCTTCTTTATCTCAAGGTTTACTTTGGCTTTTAGAATATTGTTCCATCTGGAAATCAAAGATGTTTGATTTATTTCTTTAAAAAATTGTCATTTTTCATTCCTGATGGGACTTGAGGGAACTTATGAGGTATTAGAGGTATAGCTCTAATCAGACATGTGAAAGACAAGTAAGTGCCTTACCCATCTATCCAAGTCTAGTTTTTAATTTATATGTAATATTGGCATCTCCTACCACATGATAAACATTTCATAATTGTTGTAAACTTTGATTCAAAAGTTTACTGATGGTGATATTTAAAATATTCATCAGATTTTTTTAGATTTTTATAAATATTGCATGCACTTATTTTTGAGTATTATCTGTCATTTTATCATGTCTGTAGTTTCTATGTGTGTCACCACACTGAAGAATCGAACAGCAAAGTGACTTGTTTACAAACATCCTCTGATCTTCAGATATGTTCAAATCTCAAAAGTAAAAAGGACAACTGTCTGCTTAAAAAAACAACAACCACTGATTAGCCAGATCATGTTTTTAAATAGCAAGACTTAAAGTGGTTCAATGTTAATTGAATATAGAATGAGGAAGAGGTAGGGAGTTAATTGAATAAGTAAGCTTGGGATTTTGGATAATTTTTTCATGATGTGAAGGAAATTATTAGAGTTGAACAGACATTAGGGGAGAGAGAGGCAGTATGCACTTTGAAAGAAGTAAATGAAAGACATTTAGTTGGTGGGAGAAAATAGCCTGTACTGTTGATTTTTTTGAAGTTTGTGAAATTCTATTAAAATTTTTTATTTTTATAAAAAGTTAATATCTGAAGGAAAAATTATAAACAATGAAAACAGAATAAGGCAAGTATTACTAAGCTTTGTATGTTGCAGTACCATTTTAGCTTATATACTTTACATAATTTTTAAATCAATATTTCATTTATATAGTTACTTATTTATCAATTGCTTATATGGAATAGCATTATGAATATATTAAAATCTAATAACTTATTGTGGGGTTACATTTTGCATTTACCTAAAATAAAGAATTTTCCTAATCTTTCAGAGTTGGTCTTTTTTTATCCACCCCTTTAACATATGAAAGGCCCAACTACACTGTATTAGTTGGGAATGGATACTTTGTGAGTTTTGACCCTTCAGTCAGGTAAATTAAGCTTGAGAATAAAGTAGAGGCGATTTGGTGGACTCAAAATCAAGAGATTGAAAGCCCCTCAACCCCACATTTTTCACTCTTATGCTTAACTTGGTTTTTTCATGCGGTGACCCTGCTCTAGACCATTTTCTCAGGGTTGGATTATGGTGAGTGGAGCCTTACAACTTATAAAAATTTACCCATGTAGTCTTATTTAATTAATTTAATTTAATATACTAATTTTTATTTTGAGCACTGAAATGCCCAAATAAAATGACAAATTTGCTTTTATGTTATTGATTTAGTTAGTTTATTTTTTTTAACTGTCTAAGTTTTAGAGTCATCAGAGAAGCCTTAAGTAAAGTCACAGGCTTTGATATTCCATAGAATATCACTCCCCACCATGGCTCATAACACATGAGCTAATGTTAAAGTTGACAGAGACATTAAAGACAGTTATTAAGCACAATTCTATCACTAAAAAGTAAAAAAGCAAAATCTCCTTAATGACAATAAACATAGTTAGCACTTTGTTTCCAATCTATATTATCTTTACCTACTTAAATAAACCAGGGATATTTAATCAATAAAGAGTAATTGAATCAGATCAAGAGCCCCAATTCCCAGTAGGCACTGGGAATACAATGAGGAAACAAAACTGTATGTGGTCTTCATACTTCTGGAACTCTCTTGAAAGAGAAATTAAGCCTATAACAACATGTAAACTTGCACTTGATTTGAGAGAGATGAAAAGAGATGCTGTGACATAGAGGTGGGGAGATATTCAGAAGTGAAAGATGTCTGAAAGTAGAGTACCTGAAAGAATGAGTGCAATAAAGTTTAGCTCTAGTCATCTAACATAAACTAATCATAGTTCCTATTTGATCCTAAGGGATTTTAGACAAAGAATTATAAAATTTAGTTACAGATTTTGGAAGATGGTATACTAAATTAGTAATTAATGTACTTTTTAAAAAAATGCCTGACATAACATTTTAGAACTCTGGAGTTGTGACTTGTCATTTTCCATATTCTGTGTGTGTGTGTGTGTGTGTGTGTGTGTTTTACAAATTTGGCTTTGGTAGGGTTTCATTTATGAATATTGTAATACCACAATCTCAATCCAGTTCTGCTTCTTTCCACAGTTGTCTAGTGTCTACTATCCTCTCCTTGTGGTATGTTTCCTACTGAGGACAATTTCTCAATTACCAATGGGCATTTGTTATTCCCCATTGTTTCTTCATATCCTGAGAAAGATCATTCTCTGTATGCCAATATCCTTCTTACTAACTTTACTCAGCATCATAGTCTTAAGTTCGAACTTCTTATAAGTAAATTTTATTTTGTATTACAGATAAGTAGCACATGTGTATTATACTTTCTTTATTAAGTCATCTGATCTTAGACATTTCCAAAAGTTGTTTGCAAAGGTTTTTATCTACTGTAAATAGTATTGCAATGATTACAGAAGAGAAAGTGTACTTTGTACCTTTATTTTTATCACTCTTCCTAAAATAATCAACTTTGAAGGTTTTTATTTCACAACTGGAAAATACTATTTTTTGGCTCACAGGGAGCTAAGATTTATCCTCATAAAGCTGATGGAGTATGAGAAATAGAGAAAAAATCAAGTAACAAATATGTTACTGTTGTGATTCTATCACTGATACCATACTTGAAAGACCCTCTCATGCTTATTCAATAATTATCCATATTAATTTTGATGTTCTCATTGTTCTACCTTCAAATTTCAATTAATTGTGAAAAGGGATCATGTCAGATCACACTTCAAAATTATATATACATTCTAAGTTTTCAGCTAGCTGTTAGGCATTTATTGACCAATACTGCTAAGTTTCTATTATGTATTAATTTGTGACTATTTTAGGTAGCTATATCTGCTATATCCTGTTAACACATGGCCCCAGGCCCCACTGTATCTAATTGTTTAAATGTTTAAATAGATCTTGATCTTGTTTCTATTGTCTTTGTATATCAATACTAGGCTATTTATGTGTATATTTCACAAATGAGTGTGATCTTTCTATATCTATCTCTCTACCTCTAATTACTTTCACTCAGCATAATGTTTTATACCCATCCATTTAGAAGCAAATGCCATGGCATTTTTCCAAGAGTGCACAACACTCAATTGTGTATACTACCATAGTTTCTTTAAAATTATCTGTTCTCAGCTCTGATTTTCCCCAGATTATGGCTTTTGTGAATTATGTTGTAATGAACATAAAAGTTCTGGGGAATTTATTTGCATTGTATTTAAAAAGAAAATGAAAAGATAGGGACTGATTTGGGACAATGGTGATGGGAACGTTGCACTGGTGATGGGTGGTGTTCTATACATGACTGAAACCCAAACACAACTATGTATGTAATCAAGGTGTTAAAATAAAAAAAATAAAAAAAAAATAAAAAAAAAGAAAAGATAGGGACTGGAGAGATAGCATAAAGGTGAAGAAGGCCATTGTTTCCAATCCCGGCAACCCATATGATTCCCCAAGCCTGCCAGGAGCAATTTCTGAGTGTGGAGCCAGGAGTGAACCCTGAGCGCTGTCGAATGTGATTCAAAACAAAAAGCAAAACAAAAAACCAAACAAATAAGAAAATAAAATGAAAAGATAGACAAAGAGAAAGTGTATGCTAGGTGAGGAATGAGAGTGGGAGGGACATTAGGGTTATTGATGGTGGGAAATGTACATTGGTGAATGAATGGGTTTGGCAAATGACAGACTAAATCATGAAACATTTTGTAACTCATGATGATTCGATTATAAATGAAAGAAATTGGAGGCAGTGTAGGTTAAAACAACAGGGTGTAAGTGAGAAATTGGTGGTGGAAAATGAAAATGGTGAATAAATGGTTGTTGGAACGTTTCATGACTTAAACTCAAGTGCCAACAACTTATTAAATTTTATGTCACTATGATATAATACAAATTTTTAAAGAATACTTTTATCTTGAAAAAATCTTTTCAAAACAAACACCTTTTTTTATATTACCTTTCCTTCCAAAATCCCATTTTGAATTTTCCTATTTTCCGTTTTCCTAACTCATCTGTGAACAGTTCTGAATGTGAGAGTAAGCTCCTCAAGAGCTTGTTCTCATCTGGTGTCCTGATTCAGAACCTATGCCAATTTTTTGGAAAGTGCTTGTACGAAATGTCTCAGATGGAAAGTATTGGGGGATAAATATAAAATAATTCTCCCATAGCTTCTGTTTTTTATTTAATATCTTCCACATAGGTTCTAAGTACGATAAAACCCTAGTTGGGCTGCCATTGTCAACTGCTCAGATGTGGACCTACTCCATACAGTGCTTAACCAACTTACCCATGACTGAGAGAACATGAAGCCTGCTACATACATGGTTAGAGATGGCAATATTTGAAGATTCCTCAAACATTCATGGTCAGTAAAGCTCAATATTGTAGCAATCACTCTTATTTAGTTTCATTTTGAATATAACTTTAAATATTTGTTTTAAAACTGGTCAATTAAACAAGCTAGTTGTATTTTCCCACTAAATACCTGCTTGACAAACACTTATTGAGCACCATTATATTCTGGGTATGATATTCAACTTGGAAAATGATATGCAAAATCAAAACAAAATATAGACAGATATATAGAGACAGACAGATTAGACAGAGAATTCTGCTCTCTGTAATTTATCACAAAGAAAATGATCTCCCGAAGAGTACATAATTACAAATAGCGGGGAGTTTTTTTTTTTTTTGGGTGGGGGGGATCTCCCAAGTTGTCTCAGGAGGCTCAGAGGCCGGGTGATTATTCTTCATTAACCAGGTGTCAGTTTAGCATAAGAGCTAGATGATGCTGCACTAAAGGGCTGACAAGTTTGCACGTGAAACCTGAGTTAAACTAAGGTTGGTAACTTCTAAGCATGTGCTCTATCTGCTGCTTTATCTAGAGATGTTCTGGAGGGAAGCAAAACGGGGGGAAATAGTCATTCTATTCCATTATTGAACAGAGAATCTTGCACTGCTGAAATAAGTCAGAAGTAAGATTTTTATGGCTGAGAAGTTCAGGAAAGTATTTTATTAATTAATAAAATCTTTTATTAATAATAAAAACTTTTAAGGATATAATTTGCAAAAGAAAGAAAAGAGTCTTTTGGGCAAAGAAAAAAATTTGTGCAAAGACATGAGGGTAAAAGGAAAGAGATTATTCATTAGAAATGGTCATGATTGGGGGTGCTGAAAATCAGCAGAATGTTAGCTTAGTCTGGGGATATAGAAAAAACTGAGCATAATTCCCAAGGGGACATTTAAGTCACATTAAATATTTAGATAATGGTCATAGGGCATAAGGTGAGCCATTGAAAACTTTTAAGCAGGAGAGTGAGTGTGATGTGTATAAATGATTATATTCTGAAAAGGAAACTGTGCATAATAAGGGCCAAGTATGGATAAGGAGATAAGAAAGGATATGTTCACAGTTGTTTTAAATGAACCAGTAGTAAAAATTCAAAGTAGGAGTTAAAATGAAAATTATCTGACAGAAATTTAGGCAGTGATGTATTGAAAATGAACATGAAAAAGGAAATTGTATCAAAATTTCTTCTAGATTTCTGATCTATATGTCCAGGAAAATGGAAGTGTTTTTACTGTGATAGGAATTCTTGAAGAAGGGCTAACTAAGAGATTTTATGAATCTACAGAATTCTGCTAGAATAACTAAATAAATTGATTGATAATTCACAAGAAAGTGTAATTGAGATTATGTAATTTAGGACTCATGAGGCAATTTTGGGCTGGCAGGATTCTTTTCACATACACAATCTACCTTCCTTGGTAAATAGCGCTATATTCATAATTTGTCATGTCTCAAGGTGGAATCTATCATCCCACCTTTATAACTGCATTCCAAAAAATTTGTATGAAGGGCACATTGGCCTGACCAATGTTTTCATAGCTCTGTTTAGTCTATGTAAGTAAAACTTGGAAAGTCCACACATTTGTTTAACTTTTGTTGTTGTTGTTGTTGTTGTTTTTTTTTTTTGGGTCACACCCGGCATTGCTCAGGGGTCACTCCTGGCTCCATGCTCAGAAATTGCTCCTGGCAGGCACGGGATTCGAACCGATGACCTTTTGCATGAAAGGCAAACGCCTTACCTCCATGCTATCTCCCGGGCCCCCATTTGTTTAACTTTTTAACTTAGATCTGGATGATCAAAAAGAGAGGCATATAGATGTACTTTAGAACTAGAACATTTGGGGCTGGAGAGATAGCACAGCAGTAGGGCGTTTGACTTGCACACAGCTGACCCAGGACAGACCTGGGTTAGATTCATGGCATTCCATATGGTCCCTCGAGCCAGGAGTAATTTCTGAGTGCAAAGTTGGGATTAACTCCTGAATGCTGCTGGATGTGCAACCCCCCCCCCAAAAAAAAAAAAAAAAGAACTAGAACATGTTTAACTCAGTTGTGATGAGCTTAAGGTACTTTCCCTCATTCAAGAATAGGTTTTGAGGATTGTTTAATGTATTGTCTTAGAACTATTCTTTCTTATCCTCTTCCTAATAATGAGAAAGATGACTGAATGATAATATTTAAATATAAAATTTAAGACAAGTTTTCTCTATTCGAAAAAATCTAAAGGAAATTATTAAATTTTTAGGCAAGAAATTTGATAATTTGGGGCCTGAATCATAGTACAGCTTAGTACAGCAGGTAGGACACTTGCCTTGCACATGACCAACCTGAGAGTTTAATCCTCATCACCCCATTGGGTCCCTGAAGCTCTGCCAAGAGTAAATCCTGTAAGCAGAGTCAGGAATACCCCACGAACACTGCCCAACGTGACCCTAAAGTAAAAAAAGAATGATAAGAAATGTCATCACCCAAAAATATCAACATTATATTACCAGAGGGGTCTAGTTGGTTTCTCAATTAATCAATTATTGCATGGAATGGAATTCCTTATTATGAACTCTTTCATCCATTCTGTATCAGTAATAAAGATGTCAATAAACTTGATCTGTGGGTCAATTTTTTTGTGTGTGTGGTTTGTGGGTCACACCCGGCAGTGCTCAGGGGTTACTCCTTGCTTCATGCTCAGAAATTGCTCCTGGCAGGCATGGGGGACCATATGGGGCACCGGGATTCGAACCGATGAACTTTTGCATGAAAGGCAAATGCCTTTCCTCCTTGCTATCTCCTGGGCCCCCCAAGTTTTGTTCTTTTTATTTACTCTTTTCTCCAAAATAGAATGATGAAAGCAAGGATGGTTCCATTTCATGGTATTTTCACCAAGAAGATGACAATTGAGTAGAGAGCTAAGATAAATTAGTGCAGACTCATAAAGACACCTGAGACTATCAGTTCAGGTAAAGGTGAGAAGCCTTGATGGGAACGTTGCACTGGTGATGGGCAGTGTTCTATACATGACTGAAACCCAAACACAACTATGTATGTAATCAAGGTGTTAAAATAAAAAAAAATAAAATAAAAAAATCACAAGCTATTTTAATTCCTCTAGCTTCATATTGGAGTTCATAGGAGATATCTCAGAAGAAATTGAGTGTTAACATTATACTCCCTACTTAAATATTTTACATGTACCATAAAATAATACAAAGACAAATATAATATGGATCTGACATCTTTTCCCATCACATTTGAGCCCCAGTTGGATGATAATATTTAAATATAGAATTTAAGACAAGTTTTCTTCATTTGCTAAAATCAAAAAGAATTATTAAATCTTTAGGTGAGAAATTTGGTAATTTGCCTTTTTCCAAATTGATGCTTAGAATTGCATCTCAGTCAGGCCAAATTTGGTGTATGTGACAGATACCTCATATTTTATCCATCTCACTTGGAAAATAGTCTGGAAGTAGATGATCCTATGATTGGATGAGCAGCACCAATGCCCCTTTCTCTCATACTGACTCAACCTGACACTATAAGATGACATTATAAGTTATCTCCAGGGGCCCGGGAGATAGCATGGAGGTAAGGCATTTGCCTTTTATGCAAAAGGTCATCGGTTCGAATCCCGGTGTCCCATATGGTCCTCCATGCCTGCCAGGAGCAATTTCTGAGCATGGAGCCAGGAGTAACCCCTGAGCACTGCCAGGTGTGACCCAAAAACCAAGTTATCTCCAATGGTATCCAGCATGAAGGTTGTACATTTTTTTTAAAGTTCCTTTCTTTTCTAGTTCTGTTTATTCAGAAGAGAAATATCTCTGCTGAACATTGTAGTCTCAAGCAGGCACTAAATACAGGGTTCTTTACTAAATATTACCAAAGAAGGAATTGAAATTGTCAGGTATTACTGGTACTGAATTTGGCTCATTATCAGAGACCTTGGAAAATATAGCAGCTAAGCTTATGGTATTAAGCTTTTATTTTTTATTGGCAATGAAGCAATAATAGATTCCATGAGATATATCATCAATGAGTTTTGACATCGCAGCAATGTCTATGAATACTCTTAATTTAGGATTTAATAAAAATATTTAAAAAGTATTAGTCCATCCCTAGTTCATTCTAGATTGAAATACCCATTGATGCCATTTTTGAGAATGTAATCACTCTGTCTTAAATTGTGTTCCCTTCTCAAGTTGACTTGTGACATACAATAATTTGAAGGAGTTTCTTTTGAAGTTTCAGAGAATACTGTCAATGAGAGAGAAAGTACTTCAGGCTCAGAGCAGCAGACAGTAAAGAGTAAATTATGAATTAGTTACTGAGGTGAGTAATAGAAACACAAACCTGTAAGGGAATCCTGGAAAATAATGGAAAGCACAAGTCTCTGAATTATTTTTTTTTTATCAGAGCTGATGTATATGAGCCATTTATACCCTAGGTTCCCCTGGGAAAAGATTGAAAGCTCCTTATAAGGTATACTAATTTTCTAATACTTCTGACCTACATATGTGTAGAATAGCCTTCTCTGGTTCTAGAAAAAAAACTAAAGAACCATAGCTGGAGATAATATTTGTTAGAAGTCACCCAAAGCATAAAGAGATAGTTAAGTTTAAGGTATATGAAAGGGTATTGAAAGCATTTGCTCCTCATCCTACTTCAAATGTTCATAAAAACTTTCTTTGATACAATTAAGATGCTTAAATGGAAACTCCTCCAACCATATTTTATTAAATTAGTCACACAAATGGAAAACTCAATATTCCAAAATCTAGAATCATGATCAAATTTTGGGCCTAAAGATTTAATTCTGTATTCTTGGGATCTTAAGTGAAAAAGCATAACAAAATTTAAATCTTTATATAAAACTTAAGCATTTTGTAACCTTGGAATAATTGATTGAAGATATAAGTAATGCTGAAAAGGCATCCTGAGAAAAACTTGTTTTTGATGTAATTATTTTCTCTCTTCCTGCTTCTTTTTATTCTCCCTAAGACATTATTTTGCCAAAGTTAATTTCCATATGTTTCATCTAAATTAGTCACATTCAGAGAAATAATTCAAATGATCCGTGCACACATATACTTTCTTTAATTTTAAACTTGAAGATGGGTGTCTAGAAAGAGTGAAAATGATGGTGTGCTCATCTTCAAATCCCAAATGCCTTTATTTGCTCTGATGCTCCAAGCTCTCTCTAGTTCCAACTTTATTCTACACCAGAAGGAAATAGTTACAGAAAATTGCAAGGATTATTCAATTTCAGTCCATTTTAAGGCTCCTGAATGGGGACTGCACTCATGACTTCTCAAGGGATATGTGATGCATTTTTCCAGGGCTAAAGTGCCTATTGAGAGGTTTTAAATCATATTTGTAGCTTGGGAGACTAATATTGAAGTCAGCTGAATTTCTAAAAAGTTAAGTCATCTATGTCACTGATAATACACAGATTAAGGGGTGTGTTGAATAGAAGTAACATCTTTTAAAAATAAAAACATTCAGTCAAGGTAAGTTCTTAGTACAATTTCTCTATACTATCATATATTGGTCAGCCTGAAATATACACACATATAGTGAAGCAAATGGATTTAGTCTATGTAAAGAGATCTTTTCTGTTAATAGTAGTTGCTTCTTTACTTCTTTTTCACCTTTATAAACAACGATATCCTTATAAGTAAATCTTTATGGAGTACTTGAATCTGAATTATTTATATAGGGAAGCTTTTTATGAGGAGGAAACTTTATTCTTGACTTAATTTCCGTATTTGTATGTTTTCCAATGAATGGCATGTCTTCAAGTATTTAGTAGATTTGGTTGGTAACAAATTTTTTTTGATATCTTTATATATCTTAGGAGACAATTTATTACACACACCCATATTGAGTACAACTTTGTATCTAATGCTGGGATAGTAAGGTAACCAGCCTTCTTGCCTTCTTGCAGCACAATTATTAATTTTCATCAAGACTACTCATAATTTAGTCTGATATTTGGCTTTGTATTTCATATTTTAGTACAGAAAATGAAAAAAACCCAAAAAGTAGAGAGGAAAGAAGTGTAGAAGGAAGAAGGGAGGTAGAGTGGAAGAAAGAAGAGTTCTAAAAATAAAACTCGTGGGGCCGGTGTGGTGGCACAGTGGTAGGGTGTTTGCTTTGCATATGGCTGATGTAGGAAGGACCGAGGTTCGATCCTCTGGCATTCCATATGGTCCCCAAGCTAGGAGTGATTATGACAATGAGCATAGCCAGGAGTAATCACTGAGCATCACTGAGTGTGGCCCCCAAACAAACAAACAAACAAACAAATAAACAACAACCCCCCAAGAATCCCTCCAAAACCCACCTCTCTATTCAAAATCATGCCTGTAATAGGAATAGATGGGGCTAAGGACCACTCTTTGCCTTTATCACCAGTGACCATCACCCAGTTGTTCATATATCATGTTGTGGGAAGTATGAAATGCCAAGCATAAGGGGCCCAGGAGATAGCATGGAGGTAAGGCGTTTGCCTTTCATGCAAAAGGTCATTGGTTCGAATCCCGGTGCCCCATATGGTCCCCCGTGCCTGCCAGGAGCAATTTCTGAGCATGGAGCCAGGAGTAACCCCTGAGCACTGCCGGGTGTGACCCCAAAACCAAAAAAAAAAAAAAGAAATGCCAAGCATAAATCTTAATTTAAGATTATATATTAATATACATTAAATATATATATTAAATGTATCTTTGGCAATCTCTTATCATCAGGGAAATTCAAAACAAGTCTTATACAGTGAGATAGAAAAAAATTACAGTATTAAAAATAATGTTGGTGTGGATGTGAGAAAACAAGGGACCTTTACCATTTACTAGTCCCATGAGTTCAGCATTTTCAGATTATCTGTTTATGTAAACTTGGCCCCCATGTTGTACCTCGTAATCCAGAGAGAGATTAGACTGGCTATAAAGAGGCAACATTAAAGCCCAACTTCCATTTTATATTGAAGGCTATATGCTATCATGTGGAAAGATTAATTATGAGAGAAAGGGTTCCTCCTGACTTTCTGCCATGAATTTCCAGAATCCTACACATAAGAATGTACAAATTGACATCAAGAGGTGCCCACTATGCCTCCTCATTCCTAATGGAGACAATCCCCACTTATGGAAAAGAGATATCCTAGAGATGTGATCAGCCAAAGTCCTTCTTCACACAAGACAATGAAAAATGGAAGCAGATGAATTCTGCCAAATCAACTAAGTGGGGGAAAAAGTCCAGGAAGATTCCCAGATACCTAAAATTGTTTTATAAATAAATTCTCTAAAAAAATCATCATGAAATATGCTACAAAGTTGTTCATGATTGAGTTTCAGTCATACAGTATACAACACCCTTCATCATAGTACATTTCCTGCCACCAGTATCTCCAGTTTCCCTTCCATCCTTCTCTCTGTCATCTCCCCTGACTGCCTCTGTAGCAGATATTTTTCTTCTCTCTCTGTCCCTCTCCTTTACCCTCTCTCACTATGATTTTTTTTGGGGGGCACACCCTGCCATGCTCAGGGGTTACTCCTGGCTGTCTGCTCAGAAATAGCTCCTGGCAGGCACGGGGGGCCACATGGGACACCGGGATTGGAACCAACCACCTTTGGTCCTGGATCAGCTGCTTGCAAGGCAAATGCCACTGTGCTATCTCTCCAGACCCCCACTAATATTTTAACAATATTAAAAATATGGGGTATACGGCATATTACTTTATCTCCTTTCAGCATCCAGTTCTTGTCCAGAATGATCATTTTTAAGTAGCATTGTCATAGGTAGCTTCTCTGCCCTAAGTTCATTCGCCCATTATTTGTGTCAATCTTCCTACCATGGACCGGTTCTCCTGGCACCCATCTCTATAGTCTTTGGATATTATTACCATACTGTTGTCTTTTTATATCCCATAAATGAGTACAATCATTCTATCACCTAAGATTTTTTAATTACCTAAAGAAGAACTTAGATTCTTAAAAGTTTTCTCTAAAAGAATTTAGAATCTTTTCAATGTTTAGTGACTGGAAAAAGTAGAATTAACAACAAACTTGAATAAAATTTGATGGAAAAAATAGTTCATTCAAATACAAACAAAAGATCTAAATAATATTGACTATGTCAGCATCAGAATGAATGAAGCTGAAAATGAAATTGGTAAAATCAAAGCAAAAGGATACAACTCTATTAATAAAGGAGACATGGTAGAAAAGAAATTGAGAAACAGTGGGAAAATTTAAAATATATTTCTGACTCTAGAAGAAGAAAGCTAGAATCATATAAATACCAAAGTAGAAGAAAGGTGGAAAGCAAAGGAAGGCCATTTGAAAAAAAATAGTTAAGAGAGAAAAATTGGTGTACTGATGATGAGTCCCAAAATATATTGATTGCATTCTTCTGATGGATAAAAATGAGAATCGTATGAGAATAAAACCCAAAGATAATAGCAGCAATCAATGGAGGACCATGAAGGAACTGTGTCCTTAGGACAAAGGAGGAATCATTATGACAATGAAGACTGAAAATGATCATTTTGAACAAGATTTGGGTGTTGAAAGGAGTAAAGTAGTATGCATGATAGCCCCCCAAGCAACAGTACTGTAAGTCACAGTACCTAAAGGAAAAAAAAAGGTGAATAAAGCAAGAGAAAGAGAGAAGTATCTATCATAGACTCAGTTTTTAAGAGGAGGGCAGGAGGGCACCTGGGGAAATTGGAGGCAAGAAATGAACACTGGTGAAGGGATGGATGTTGTAATATTTGTATGATTAAAACTCAACTAACAGCTCGATGTCTCATGTGATTTATTTTTTAAAAAATGATTATAAGAGTAAACCCAAAGAAAATGATATAAAATTACACTGATAAAAAAAGACAAGCTCCAAAGATCAAGATATACTTCCTTAAACATTATTAATGAAGCAAATTTTTAGACATAAAAGAATAAAATTAAACATTCTTGTGCTGAGAGACAGTATAGGAGTTAAAGCAGGGGTCTCAAACTCATTTACCTGGGGGCTGCAGGGGGCAAAGTCGGGGTGAGACAGGGCCACATAAGGGATTTCACAAAAAAAGTTATTATTAACAGTTATTATTAACAGTTTTAATTATTTCGTTTGAACATGAATAGAACGTTGAGTGAAGATCATGAACAGTTCTTCATAACATAGCATATTTTGCCTATTCCGTGCTGCCAGAAACTTGACAGCGCTTCTTCTCACAAATCTGAACCACATTTGGCTTTAGAGAGGAAGCAGTTGAGACCCTCAGTATGGCTTGAAGATGATTATCATTAAGTCTAGACCCGTACTTTGACTTATTGAAGTTCAATGTGGAGAATAACTTTTCACACAAATATGTGCTCCCAAAAAGGCACATGGTGCACTTGAACATTCAGGAAAGCTCAGGGAAGCTGGGGCGCAATTCTCTCAAAAATTGCCCATGCATGTCTGCTTTTCCACTAATCTCCCTGAACTTGGCGTTGAGATCAGAGTTGCATTGCAGGTCAATGAGCTCCATTTGAAGCACAGGAGGGGCATCTTGCACATCAAAGGAAAAGGGGTCCATAAAAATTTGGAAAGTGATTTTTGAAGTCAGCAAATCTGTGATCAAATTTCTTCTCTAGCTTAAAAATAGCATCAATATATTTCTCACCACTGAATGGTATGCCTGCATCCACAAATTCCTTGCATGCTGGGAAATGGCAAAGGTTTGTCTGAGAGAGCTGGGATTTCCATAACACAAGTTTTGTGGAGAATGCTCTTACGTTGTCATAGGCAGCATTGATAAGCTGCCCAGGGCCTTGTAACATCTTGTTTACTACATTCAGCTTATGTGTGATGTCAACAAGAAAAGCTAAGTCCATGAGTCATTTGTGATCACTCAACTCAAACAGCATTCCCATCCTTCTCCATGAAGGCTTTCACCTCTTCTCTCAACTCAAATCTTTTCAGGATATTTTCCCCGCTGATCCAACATACCTCGGTGAAATAGAGCACATCTCCATATTCTGACTCCATTTCCTCTACAAAAGCACAGAACCCCTGGATCTGATTTGGTTGATGCATTTCACAACAACAGACATCATATTGTCACATGGCAGGCATTTACTGCAAAGGGCCTGCTGATGGATAATGCAGTGAAGAGCAATGGCCTTCTTTACACCCTCTTCTTCAAGTTTTTTTTTGAATAAGTGCCACTAGTCCATTTTTCCTCTCTGTCATCGATGGCACTCCATCGGTTATTATTCCAACAAACCTGTTCCATGGCAAACCTGCATTCTCAATGGCATCACACAGATGCTGAAATATTTCATTAGCGGTGGTCTGGCCATGCATTGGAATTATTGTGAGCAGCTCCTCTGTAAATTCAAAATTGCAATCAATACCACGGACATAAATTGTGAGCTGCACAGTGTCTGTTATATCTGTGCTCTCATCAAGAGCAACTGAGTATGCATCAAAACATTTGACTTTCTCACACAATTGATGATAAATGTCACTTGACATGTCAGAAATGTGCTCTGTAACAGTGTTGGCAGAAAGGTTGATTTTGCTAAACTGACCTTTCTTTTCCAGACAGATAATACTTGCAACCTATAACATGCATTTTTTTTAAAAAAAAAACTCTCCTTCTGTGAATGGTATCCCTGCCACAGCAATCATCTCACTAACCATATAACTATCTTCGACTGATGTAACATTCTCTTTGATTGCTTTTTTAAAGAAATCTTGTTGCCTCATTAGACATTCTTTAAGACTGGCAACCCACTTGGCTCTCTCATTTCCTTGATATTTTGCATGTTCCTCAGCATGCTTAGTTAAATAATGGCATTTCAAGTTGTATTCCTTATGCACTGCAATTTTCTCTGAGCAAATAAGACATGTGGGGATGCCCCTGTGCTCAACAAAGAAATACTGCATCTCCCACTTTTCCTGAAATTGTCTGTGCTTGTCATCAATCTTTTTCTTCACTGGAGGCTTTGATGAAGTCATGATGAAGGTATGACAAAATCTAATTCTGTAATAAATTCTCTCCCTTAGGCCTCCTATAATGCAAGAGACAGCAGGCAGGAGCAGTGAAAATGACGTCTGCGCTAGGCACAAAGCATTCGTGATTATTCACTTACAGAATATTCGCAATAAAAATCGCATTAGTAAGAAAAAAATCGCAAAAAATCGCATTAACCATTTGCATACCCCGAATGGAACTTCTATGGGTATGTGAATGCTTAATGCCATTTTTTTCTTACTAATGTGATTTTTATTGTGATTATTTGGTAAGCGAATAATTGCAAATACTGAGATATTTGAAGGCCGGCCGTGGGCCACTACATGTTGTAAGGAGGACCGTAAAGGGCCTGCAGGCCACGAGTTTGAGACCTCTGGCTTAAAGCATATGACTTGCATACCTCCAATCCCAGCTCCATCTCCAGAACAATAGTATACCTCCATTTCCAGATGAAATGTCCATGAAAACTGCTAGGATTAAGACTCAAATAAAGTCAAAACTTACATATTTTGTTAAAAGCTCAAATCTCTTAAATGACACTCTTTAAGTAAGAGACTGTAATGGTAGATATGTACAGTGTATTGGATAAAACAAAACTTCATTGGAGATAGCATGGAGGTAAGGCGTTTGCCTTTCATGCAAAAGGTCATCGGTTCGAATCCCGGTGCCCCATATGGTCCCCCGTGCCTGCCAGGAGCAATTTCTGAGCATGGAGCCAGGACTAACCCCTGAGCACTGCCGGGTGTGACCCCAAAACCAAAAAAAATAAAATAAAATAAAATAAAAGAATTTGCTACCCTACATAATTATCATTCTGATATGTAAAAGTAAAAGGCATTCATACAAATAATAGCTGATGAAAATTGTCACATCTAAACCATTTTTTCTAGAAATACTGAAAGGACTACTATAAAAAACAAAACTTAAAGAGAAGAAGAAATCAAACTCCTGGCAATAGATATGTAAAATTTTTCTTGAATGAGGCTTTGGATTTGATTCCTGGCACTACCAAAAACTCCTTAAAGATAAATGGTAATAAACACCTTAATATTCATAAATTTTCAAATGCCTAGGACTAAATTTTTCCATCAGAAGATAAAAATTGGCTAGATGGATCAGGGAACAAAATTCAATGTTCCACTTCTTAAAAGAGACACACTAAAACTCATGAAAATCATGAAGTCATAATGACTGCCTGTAAAGCCATCATATAGGCTAATGGTAAAATAAATATATAAATTTATGTATATGTGTATATGTGCATATATATACATACAATTTTATTACTAGCCTATATGATCATTTTAATATATACTTGCATATGTAAATTCTATTATTATATAGAATAATATATACATGATAACTTACTATGTATATGTTATAATGTATACCATGTTTTTACCTATATGTATATAATGATTTCTTCTTTCTATATATTTTATGGACAATGCGTGACTGTTTTATTTTTAAATTCACATATTTGGGGAATACTTTGTGGGACTATATTGATATAGGAGTGTCTTTAAGATAATGATTTCAATTAAAATTTTTTACCTCTCTTGGTTTTTTTCTCACAGACCTTAAGGAGAGAATTTGTGGTCTTTTTGTTTCCCCCTTTATTTAAACATCTTGATTACATATATAGCTGTGATTAGGTTTCAGTCATGTAAGGAACACCCCCTTCACCAGTGCAACATTCCCACCACCAATGTCCCAAATCTCCCTCCCTCCCAACCCACCCCCACCTGTACTCTAGACAGGCTTTCCAGTTCTCTCATTCATTCACATGATTAGGGTAGTTCTCTGTGTAGTTATTTCTATATCTGCACTCACCACTCTTTGTGGTGAGCTTCATGAAGTG
>PVKC010021052.1:0-18331 GCA_004027635.1 Crocidura indochinensis | reverse complement strand
GTTGTAGATATCCAGAAGCTTTCATGAACCACTTAACTGGGTATTTCCTCTTCTCATTTCCATAATTTTTATTCATGGAAATACTTAAAATTTGGGATTGTTTATAGCAAATACCTGATTTTAATTAGTGATACAGAACAGCATGATTTCTAATGATTCAAAGTCAGAATCTGAAACTGGAAGGTAAGAAAAAATATCTAAGTACTCTAAAAGACAAAGTGAAAGGACTAAAGAATGTGTACAGGTAAAATAAAAGGTTAGGAAGAACTGACCTTTAAAAAGGTCTCATCATTTTTAGATTCTTTTGCCTTATGAGAATAAGAATATTAAAGCTTAAAATAGTAATTGAATGTATACTTTCAGATATTTTCAGTTCCAAACTAAACCATCTCTCATTTGGAATTTCAGTGCAAGCCTATAATCTACGCTACTACTTCAACTCAACGGAAAAAGCAACAAAGCATAAAAAGCTGCATTTTCAATACTAAACTTAGAAGCCTGGTTGGAATTCTGCTATCATATAACTCAATTCAGGAGAAAGTGTCTATGATTTCATACCAATTCCAGGTTTCTTTTAAAATGTCAATACCTGAAAAAAAAATGCACACACAATTTTAATTAAAAGATGAATATAGAGCCCAAATACAATCATTTTTTAAAACTTTATTATTGTTTACCAATGATGGAGATGCAATTTATTTATACCAGCAGCCAGAAGGACAAGGGGGATACACAGTTAGTAGCAATCTGTATAGGATGGGCTACTTATGTAAAAATAAATCTCCAAAACGAAGGACAGTGTTGAGTTTTAGTATATATTCCCCAATGGTCCCAGCATGCGATAATGCCAGGCAATAGCCCCTTGGCATGCAGTGGTGGGAACTAATGTACAGAAAAGGAGTAACAAAGCACTGAAATGATCAAGACCCCCCCTTACACACACACTCACACACAGTCTCTCTTTCACTCACTCACTCACTCAGATACATAATAGAATTATAGAGCTACCAATATACTTATTAGAGGAGGGGAGGAGAGCAATTCTGCTACTTAGAGAAGATAGGAAAAAGGAGAGCTCTGAACCACTCTCTCCTGATAAGGAGTTGTAGCGCTCAGGGCCTCTGTTAGACTTAGCCCTCCTCATACTTGTCCAGGGGAAGGGACTATAGCCCTCTTAATGGGGGGGTCAGGATAATAAGAGTACAAAAACCAATGGGAAGGCAATGTCAATCAATTAGCCATTACACAAAACTACTCCCTCCTTTAACTTAAAAGGCCATCAAAGAAAGAATAATGTCACAATATGCACCTCCTCTGTGAAGAGCAGCGCATATTCTGCCTATTTCCCAGACATGAAAGTAGGCTAGAAACTTAGACCTTTCTTTCCCTAAGAATGGGGCTGTGTGCCCAAAAAATCAAAGGCAGATACCCCCAAATTGAAGTTTTTAACGCAATTGACTTTCTAAAAAGTTAATCATAATCTTTGAATATCCAATCAGGTTCCAACACAGAAAAATTTCTAGGAGCAAAATATAGTAGTGTTGAGGCCCTTTATTTGATACAGAAACCGTTATCATTATGGTTTCTTTAACTCTCTAAGGTCTGTGACCTACATTGGACAAAACAATTCAAATAGCTCTTTCTGGGGCAAAAAAGGATGCATGCACAGCAAGGATTAGAGAAAATGGATCAAAGCCAATCCATCCTTGTCATCCAGCCTTAACTTATCTGCTTGGGTCCTAAGAGGCCATATCCAAGTGGAGATGGGAAGATAAAATACCTCATGATTTAAGACACAGAAGGAAGGCATACAAGCCAGGGATTCTAATAGGAGAGTTACTTGACTAGTTTCCAATATGAAAAAATATCTTCAAATTCTAGTCCCAATATAGAGAGCCATAGTGTCTTCTGAATCTCCCACTAAAAAACAGCAAAAACACTTAAAAAAAGGCAGCTTCAAAAGCAGGAGCATCAAGAGATGAATGGAAACTGGTCAACATGAAGGGTGATTGGCAGCACCTAGGGTCACGAGCTATTGAGTGGGGGCAGAACATGGAGCCAAGCCAGAGATATGAGGCTGGACTCCTAAGGGGCACAGAATGAGGTAAAAAAACATTTCAAATAAAGCAGCACCATTACCGCTCAACTTGGGCTCCCACCCAGCTACACCTAATTAACCTCTCAATAAAGAAATAAGAGGATCTCACAATTTTCATATGGATCGCACAATTTCACATCTTCCTTTTTCCCACTCAATGAAGCCAGGGGATTTCTGGAGAATCACCCCATACTTCAAACCAGGGATATATTCCTTTTGTCAATACGGTCCAAAAAGGGCCATGTGAAAGGGACTGCCCTTTCTTTGTACAGGGCCGAGGCTTTGATAGTAAAAATACCATATCAGAGTTCTGTAAGCCACCGACCCAAAGAAAAGGGCAGTCAATGAGACAACTCAATCCTGTTTAGCTTGCCTAGAACTAACCATTCATATGACAGTAGCTGGAAGTCTCTCTCTAGGCTCAGCTTTCAACTTGTTGGTCCCTATAACCACGATGCTCTTCAATCCCATTTCCCAGATGGGAAGCAGGCAGTGACCTAGCATGACCATGTAAGAAAAGGACTGTTCGACTAAAATGGACTCAGAATCGTATAGCCAGAGAGGAAATCTTGCAGTCTGAAAGATCATACATAATTACAGAGGACCCAGCTAACCTCCCCAAGATCATAGTTAATCCTCAGCCTGTTTGTATAACCAAGCTGTTCACTTGTCAAGCCTATGCCACAAAGTGGGGAACAAGAAAGAGGGCTGTATTCTGCAAAAGGCAAGCCCTTGTCCTCATGTCCACTGAAGTCACTCCAAATGATCTATCCTGGGGGAAATGAGGGCATGTTCATTTCTTCTTGTTGGGAGTCAAGACCACCAAGCTTCCCTTCCCAGATTCAGTTGATAACATTTTCCCCTTGAATTTTCCCAAACTGAAATTGCTAATAGCCAGTTCATACACCGAATCATTATTTATCTTGGCTAAGCCCACTGGAGAGACTCAGTAACCTAGAGCAGTTAGTTCCACTGAGGCGGTATGTAAGGCCTGACCATCAGGAATATCCGAACTGTTAGTGAACCACAAAGGCAGAAAGACCTGACACAGCTGGGCACATCCACGTGTAGCAGAGAGAAAAACCACTGCGCCTGGCACAGCATGCCCAGGAGGAGCAACTTTTTCCAAAACTGGCTCCAGGCAATACAATACATTAATTTAAAAAATATATATGTATATACATCCAGATTGCTAAACTTTCTACACTGGGTGATTACAAAGGATAGAACGATCACTCAATCCACGGCGACTTTTCCTGATTCTTGTTGCTTTCCTTTTTTTCCTACATAACTGCCCAACTTGCTCTAGTCTAACCCAACACGACAGGTCTGTGTGTCCAGTCCTGGCGATCCTCGAACCTCTCTGATAGGTGCTGTGCAGCTACTGGAATTCTGGAGGCGAGCGTTGCAGGGGTGGCTCGGGCCCGTTGCCAGGAGCTGCAGGCAGGGAGCAGCAGAGAGGGAGGCGACGGGCTCCTTTGTCTTCCACGGGTTGGAGGCCGAAATCCTTCACGCCGCCCGACTCGGAGAATTCCAGGTAGAAGTAGCCGCACTTGACAGCTCGGTGCACCTCGAAGCAGAAGCCCAGGCACGAATCCTCGATGAGGTCCACGTAGATCTCCTGCGCCAGGGCCTCCAGCTTGTTGGTATCCAGGTTGGCCAAGGAAATCTCCTCCATTGCAAGCCGGAGAAAGGGATTTGGGGGCCTCTGGGCAATTGCAAGAATTGCAGGAATTGCAATCGCAATGGCAGGAATTGCAATGGCAGGAATTGCAACACCAGCGCCCTGCAGGCTCCTCTAGGCCGCGTCTCTAAGGCGCTGCTCCAAGCCGTCGCGACTGCACCCAGCGGCGGCTGCACCGGATCCCCGAGGCCTTCGGGTCTTCGGGCGACGGGGACAACCACGACGCAAGACCCGAGCCCGCTCCAGCTCGGCCCCGCGCGCAGCAGCGAGCAGCGTCCCAGCAGACACAGCAGCAGGAGCTTTCTGATGCTGCCCCGGAACCAGTCCCGTTGGGGCCCCGGAAGCAGTCCTGCGTCCTGTTGGCGTCCCGCCTCCCCGCTTCCGCTTCTTCTCGGCGCGCCTGCGCACTACTGCCGCGCTTGCTCGCTTGCTTGCTTGCCTGGTTTGCTTGGGAGGATGCAGATAGAGATGATAGAGATGATAGATTAGATGACTAGATTAGATAGATAGATAGATAGATAGATAGATAGATAGATAGATAGATAGATAGATAGATAGATAGATAGATAGATAGATAGATAGATAGATAGATAGATAGATAGATAGATAGCAGATAGAGATGATAGATTAGATGATAGATTAGATGACTAGATAGATGATTGATAGATAGATAGATAGGGAGGCTGCAGATAGAGATGATAGAGATAATAGATTAGATGACTAGATAGATAGATAGATGATGATAGAGGTGACTAGATAGATAGATGATGATAGAGATGATAGATTAGATGACTAGATAGATATGAGAGATTAGATGATATATAGATAGATGATAGATAGATAGATGATAGATAGATAATAGATAGATAGATGATAGATATAGATAGATATAGGTGATAGATGATAGATAGAGATGATAGATTAGATAGATAGCTAGATGATAAATAGATAATAGATGATAGCTTGCTAGATGATAGATGATAGATAGATAAATAGGTGATAGATAGATGATAGATAAATAGGTGATAGATAGATGATAGATATAGGTGATAGATGATAGATAGAGATGATAGATTAGATAGATAGCTAGAAGATAAATAGATAATAGATAGATGATAGCTTGCTAGATGATAGATGATAGATAGATAAATAGGTGATAGATAGATGATAGATAAATAGGTGATAGATAGATGATAGATAGAGATGATAGATTAGATAGATAGCTAGATGATAAATAGATAATAGATAGATGATAGCTAGCTAGATGATAGATGATAGATAGATAAATAGATGATAGATAGATAGATGATAGATACATGATAGATTGGTAGATAGATGATAGATAGATATAGATAGCCTTGGGGTATAGGAAAAGGTGCTGGTGGTGGTGATGAGATAACCAGCCTCAGAGCTTAGGAAATGGTTTTGTTATTGTTTATGGAGATGATATATGTAGCTTTGGGGTTTAGGTGAACTTTTTGTTGTTGGTGGTGATTTTACATATATATTATATATAATTTATATATATATTATATATTATATTTAGCCCTGTGTGTATAGGAAATGGTATAATTGGTGGTGGTGGCCTTGGAGTATAGGAAAAAGTTATATATATTGACACATCTATCTATCTAATCTATCTATAAAACCTTGGAGTGTAGGATATGGTATACTTGGTGGTGGTAAATATATATATAGTCTTGGAGTTTAGGAAAAGTCTTTGTTTATGTTTATGGTGATGATATATATATATATGGGAGTTTAGGAAAAATTTTTTGTTGTTGGTAATGATATATATATATATATATATCATATATATGTTTAGCCTTGGGGTGTATAGGAAATGATAAAATTGGTGGTGGTGGCCTTGGAGTATAGGAAAAGGTGGTGGTGGTGATGATAATATATGTAGCCTGGGCGTTTTATATATATATTTTCCTAAACTCCAAGGCTATGTATGTAAGTATGTATATATATATATATATATATATATACATACTTACATACATACATATATACATATATATACATATATATATATATATACATACTTACATACATAGCCTTGGAGTTTAGGAAAATACTTTTTGTTGTTGGTGATGATATATATATATATATATGATATATGTATGATCTTTTTTATGAGTGAAAAACTTGGCACTCAGTGCATAATTTATTTATATATGTAAAGTATATGAACTTATCACTGATAGGTTATCATATACTTCTCTAATTCTAATTCAAAGAGAAAAAAATATATAGACAGAAAAAATATATAGACTCTGGAGAAGGGAAGATTCTGATGATATATATATATATATATACATATATATATATATATCATCACCAACAACAAAAAGTATTTTCCTAAACTCCAAGGCTATGTATGTAAGTATATAATATATATATATATATGTATATATATTTAGAGGCTTGGAGTGTAGGCAAAGGTTTTGTTGTTAATGGTGATGATCTATATAGCTTAGAATTTAGGAAAGTGTTTTGTTGTTTATGGTGATGATCTATATAGCCTTGGAGTTTAGGAAATGGCTTTGTTGCTGTTTTTGCTGATCTATATAGCCTTGGAGTTTAGGGAAACTTTTTTTGTTGGTGGTGATGATATTATATAGCCTTGGAGTATAGGAAAAGGTATAATTGGTGATGGTGGTGGTGGTAGTGATTATATAGATAGCCTTGGAGTTTAGGAAAAGGATTGTTGTTGGGGTGTAGGAAAAAGTGTTGTTGATGATGATGATATCTATAGCCTTGGACTATAAGGAAAAAGTGTTGTTTGTTTACCCCCTAACTCAGAGTTTCTATCTTAGGTCCTTGATTGTATATTTGTCTTTGCACACAGATTTTGCATCACTATTTAATGCAATTGATCACGAGAAAGGGGATGAATGATACTGAACCTTTGTGAAACGTTCAAAATCTATTTTAAGAACTTTTCTATACATTTGAAAGTGTCATCTAATGTTTCATTCACCGTAGTTTTCCTTTCAGTCCACTAGATGGTGCAAAGAAACAAATTAAAATGAAGTGTATGGTTTTTTTTTTTTTTTATGAGTGAAAAACTTGGCACTCAGTGCATAATTTATTTATATATATAATATATATAAATTATATATATTATATATTATATATATATTTATATATATAATTTATTTATATATTTATCACTGATAGGTTATCATATACTTCTCTAATTCTAATTCAAAGAGAAAAATATATATAGACAGAAAAAATATATAGACTCTGGAAAAGGGAAGATTCTGAAATATGTTAAATTTATTGGCAGGGAAAGAAAACTTTCTTGAAGTTGTGCAATGTGAATTGCGATAGCTAAATTCACTCTTGTTTGGTGTTTAACACAGCAGTTCTGTGATATCTGAATAAAACTAGGTTTTGTTTCCTGGTTAAGATTAAGTTATACTAAAAAATTCTTTGATGGATTACATTAAAATAATTCTGTGACATATATATATATTTACATATATTTATTTATACACACATTTATATACATATTTAAATACATATAAATATTTATATATTTACATATAAATAGGCTGTAGCTTTGTGTTTTGCCTTTTTGGGGGTGGGGAACCTGACAGCCGTTCAGATTGTTTCATAATGTTATGATTCAGTCTTAAAAAACTGTAAATAAGTCTAGTGGGATAGTATAATATGTGAGTGACTTGCCTTTCAAGTGGCTACCCGTGATTCTGTCTCTGCACCTCATATGGTTTTCACATACTGCCAGGAATATTTCCCGAATCCAGACCAACCAGTCAACCAACCAACCAAACAAACAAACAAACAACCAAACAGAAAATACTCCAAAGCTCTAAACAAAGATTTTAAATACAAAACTATTCTAAATTTCACTCTAGGATTTTTAAGAAGCATATAAACGGGGGCCGGGCGGTGGCGCTGGAGGTAAGGTGCCTGCGCTAACCTAGGACAGACCGTGGTTTGATCCCCCGGTTCCCCATATGGTCCTCCGTGCCTGCCAGGAGCGACTTCTGAGTGAATAGCCAGGAGTAACCCCTGAGCGTCACCGGGTGTGGCCCAAACCCCCCCCCCCAAAATAAAAGAAGCATATATACATATTTATGTATGTGTATATACATATATATAAAATACCCACATAAATACATATATATCCATATAGCTAAAATATTTTTCTAGGATATATGCCATAGCACAGCATGTAGGGCATTTGCCTTGCACGTGGCTGATCCAGGTACCATCCTCAGCATTCCGCAAATTCCTGAGCCTGCCAGGAATAATTTCTGGGTGTAGAACCAGGAGTAATCCCTGTGCCCTGCCAGGAATGGCCTCAAAATCAAATATATTCTATATGATATATATTTCTAACATGATCATTATGAAGTGCTTAGATAGATTTAGGATATTTTTGGAGGGGAGCTTCAGAAGTATTGGGGATCCAGTAAGGCCACTTTTAGGGATAGCTGACTGAGGTTGGAGCATGACAGTTCACTTCTTTGACAGGCTCCCACTGCCCCTCTAACGATGTTTATTTACTGGTATGCACCTGAACCTCATCTGGTAATGCTGTTGAAACATTTGCAGTGCTGAGGATTGACATCTGAATATGGCATACATCCCAGCCATCTGAGACAACTGCCTGACTCCTAAAATTCATGTTTAATATCTCATTGTATATTTTAATGAGTAGATAATTTAGTACCAGTTGAAATTACCCGATTTATGGTAAATTAGTTCTTGCTTGCAACCCTTCACATTTTCTGACTGTATTTTACTATTGTAAGAACCACACATTTGAAACAGGGCATAGTAGCAGAATTAAAGCATTGGCCTTGAATCTGGTTCACACTAGTTTGATCTTAGACACAGAATATTGTCCCCCTCCACCCCTCATCAGCAGCGAAGTGATCCCTGAGCACAGAGCTAGAATAAACCCTGAACACCATAGGGTATGGCACAGAATTAAAACAAACACAAAACACTAGCAGATGGCAGGTGTGAAAGACGTTTGAAAGCCCGGGTTATTTGAAACTTATTCACAATAAGAATTTATTTTTTATCTTTCTTATTTCACACATAAAGTGAAGCCCTTTATAATTTACCTGCTAAATTATATTTCATTTAATTATTAAAAATTATAAAATTTATCACATTAAATTATGTTTCCCATTCATATATAATCATTATAATTGCAAATTTATTACAATCTTCTTGCAGCCATATGCAAAGCTATAAAATATGTTTAAGCGGGGCCCGGGAGATAGCATGGAGTTAAGGCGTTTGCCTTTCATGCAAAAGGTCATCGGTTCGAATCCCGGTGCCCCACGTGGTCCCCCGTGCCTGCCAGGAACAATTTCTGAGCATGGAGCCAGGAGTAACCCCTGAACACTGCCGGGTGTGACCCAAAAACCAAAAAAAAAAATATGTTTAAGCATACAATTTTTGGAATCAGACTATTCCCTGCTTATTGTTGTGTGAAGTTGCCTTGTCTTCTTAACCAGTAATTATGTTTTCTTTTTTTAATATAATTTTTATTTTAATCATAGTGACTTACATATCGTTCACAGTAATATTCCAGGTCCATATTAACATTGAATCAGGGGAATTCCCACCACTGAATTGTCCTCCCTCCACCTCCGTTCCCATCCTGCCTCCCATATCCTTCACCCTCACCCCAGGGCTGCCAGTAATTAAGTCTTCTAATTGCTAAAAATGTGCATAGGTGAAGGTTTTTTTTTTACTTTGCTTAACTATAACTCAATAAAAAACAACTTTATCTGTGTAAAAAAAACTCTTATGAATAGCCTTATAGCTTTGGAGTTTAAATAAAAACATTTTGTTTTTTAAATTTAGTAAGAGTTCCTATTCCGTAAGTCTGTTTTTGGATTTAAATATAACAAATATAAAAGTCATCTCAACTTATCAGACTAAAAGTATATAATTTTGTAGTATGCATAGAAACTACTGTGATATATCTAGTTAGGTGAAAAAGCACAAATGTAAAGCAATCAATTGCACTTTCTGTCCTTTGCCTTCCACAAAGTTAAAGCTATATTTCTTAAACTTGAATGTGTCTATAAATCACTGAGAGATCCTTTTAAGTTGTAAATTATGGTTCAGGGGGTCTGGAATAGGAATTTCTCACACACTTTGATGCTACCGGTTTACAGGCTATATTTTAATAGCAAAGGAATTAAAAGGATGTGATAGGAAGGACTGTCTGTCTTTCATAGTAAGTGACTTCTGTCTAATTTGGGAAAATGATAGAGTCTTTGGTGTACTTGGTTTTGACATAGAAGAATATGAGATCAAGTCTTCTTACATTTGAAGAGTTGTAACTCAAAATCCTTGATTTATTTAATTAAGGAGTAATCAATAAAATTTGCTTCAAAATATTTACAAGGAGGGATTATATTAACTGAGATTCAATAATAGGACCATATTTAGCTTAATCTTCTAATAACAACTTATTATACTATTGAAAAAGATTGAACCCACATCTGCTGCTAGCAAGGCAAGCACTCTACCTACTGTGCTATTTGTCCAAGCTTTACTAAGATTAATTTTTATATATTTGTACAGGCCTGTATTTTAAAGCTTATATTTCAAAGTGTTTCCAGTACTTTTAGTGATGATTATGAGCTTTTTCTTAAGTAAAAGTAGAATTATTATTACTGACCTCTTTCAACGTGAGAGTGAACATGATACAACATCGTGAACATGGGACAGCCAGTTCCAATATCTGTACATACATGATGGATATAGAGCAATGTAAATATAAACACTGAAAAATTATGACTGTACAACAGTGGCGGTAGCAACAAATAACAAAAACTTAAAAAAGCCATCTTTTGACTCCTGGAAAACTTATATCAATGGAATTTCAAATTTAGAGATTTGCAAAAATACTGCAAATAGCTTTTTATAAATCTCTTCTTTTCTCAGAATGTACTATTTTCTATTTTTATTTACTCTGTTGCTTTCTATCCTGTTGAGATTTCCTTATAAAATGGAAATACAAATTTATCTTTCTTACATATTGGAGAGTAAATTGTATGCATCATGCTCAGTTTCTTTTAAGCTTTCACTGTGTGAATGCCTTTAAAATACCATAATAGTTAGAAATTAACTAACTATGAAATTAATTCATAAACTAATTAATTTACTAATTTAGGAATCATTAAAACTAATCTTAAAGAGTTAAATAGAAAAAATTACATGTATGTGTTCAAAGATAATTCACTTTAAACCTAACATAGATCAGATATGTACTTTAAATAATGAAAATTTCCAAATTAATATCTTAATTATAGCACAAATGTAGCAATATATCTGAATACTTCAATACTACTTCTTGAAAATAAGTGAGATTCTGATGAAAGATCATTTACCAGAGAAAGTTTGCAATGGTGAAAAATGAAATTTTAATATATGCTTTTGAAGCTTATATCAATTTGAGATTATCTTTGTATTAATTGAACATTGCGGTCTTCCTACATAGTTTCTTTAAGAGTAATATATTATAGGAAATATTTATAGACATTATATAGAGAATTCAAGATTGATGACAAATTTCTAGCATGACAAACTGTTGTTTGGCTATCTTGATTATTAAAACAAGGTTTTGGTTGCTAGTATATGTCAAAGTAAATCTATGTGAAATGACATCTAAACATAGACCTCACTTAGAAATGATAATTGTTTTTATTCCGGAACTACTCAAGGGAGGAAACTAAAAGAATAACTTTATTATTGATAAAATAACTAAGATCAGCTTTAATAAATGTACTTCGGTCTAGATATAGGACATCTTGAGTCCTAATTGCTGTGTATTTTATAAAGATATCTATTTTTATGACAAGGATAATTACTAATGACTATTTCTCATATTATATTACATAAAATAACAAAAAATTAGCACTAATATAAAATACATAGAAATGTTTGGTAATATAACTGTGTATCAGCAATTTAATATATGAAATAAACCACACCTTAAGTACTCTTTATCCACATAGTACTAAAATAAAATTTTATGCTAAAGTTCCAAAATGAGTACTTTTAACTATTAACACCCCACAAAGAATTATAAACAATATAGAATATATTCTGAGTTTTTTTTCCAAAGTTGTCTTACCTAGTAGTATCTAGAATGTAACTCATATCCTTCCACATGCTCATTATCTGTTCTACCATTATCTCACTAGATCTTTTGAGTAGTTTAAGAATTAAGTTTTTACACAAATTTCCTGCTACCTACTATTTTTAACCATTTCCCTCAAAATTGCTATTAAATAGTTGATTTAAAAAATAAATCTTTCTTTTCCCCTTTCCCATAGCTCTTTGTTTTCAAGTTGTAAAGAAGTATTTATGTAATTAATTAAATATACTTTTTTCCCCTACTTTGACTAATGTCCATTAGGTTTGTTGTTTGTCTTCTCCCTTCAAGATTTCTCTCATATTTTCTTAAGTCAAGCTGTTACACTGGTGGGTGGGATGTTTTTATTCAAGTGTTCCACACATAGGCATCTGGCAATTGCCACCAAGTGAGAGATTGATTTTCTTGCAAAAATCTTGAGAAATGTATATTAAGAACAAACTTAGGTACTAACATGAGGGTATCTCAGGCTCTGCCATTGATTCATTGTTTTTAGATGAAAGTAACTTCCCGTTGCTTTTAAAATTAGTATCCACATTATATTATCTCTTTCATTCCCTCATTTTATTTAGACTTGCTCTTTGCTTTTCAATGATCAAAATAATTCCTGAATTTTGATGTGTTCATTTTCTCTGAGATTATTAAATCTCTGAGAGATCTAAGGATTTAAATCGAGAAAAAAATAGGGACAAAGCATCCTGGTTCAGGAAGAGAAGAGTAGGAAGAGGTGCCATCACCTTGGACCTGTGGATGCTTGAGCTCACTCATGCCACAAAAAGTCCTTAGGATAGCCAGGAGTAACCCCTGAGTGTCACCGGTGTGGCCCAAAAACCAAAAAAAAAAAAAAAAATGTAAAAAGGAATCATACTTGTCAACTGAATCTGTCAATACCAAAAGATCTTCTGTAGAAATAGAGACACGGCTAAAAGTTTCCTGCCCTGGAATCAATAGCAAGAACCACAGACATCACTTCTCAAACTTGATCTGTTTGTCAAAGACCTTTCGAATTGCTAATCACCTATGGAGAAGTAGGGGTGGTGCTAAAACAAGGGGCATGACCAAAGGCATGGATGACTCCTGGTCAGGTCCCAGCAGCCGCTTGGGTACTGTGGGTTGAATCTGAGTTGGCCACATGCAAGGCAAGCACCTTATCCACTAAAATGTCTAAGCAGCCCAAGTTTTCTCAATTGCTTGAAAGAAATGAAAAATCTAGAAGAACCATAACAAGAACATAGGCTGTGAGCCATGTCCCAGGCCCCTCTGCTCCTTTCCACCCTTCATTGATCATCTCTGTCTGGAGCATCTTGCTCCTTGAGCCAGCAAGTCACCTAGGTAATGCCAGACTTCCAGAGAACAAATTCAGAAAGAAGGAAAGGGGCTGGAGATAATGCCACAGCCCAGTTGCAGCTGTGCCTTGCATGCTCAAGGATCTACATCCCATTCCTTGCACAACCCAGTACCATTAAGTACAACCAAGGGTATCTGTGGAAACCTTGAACAGTGCTGAGATGACCCTGATAATTCCAAGCAACACCAAATTCCTAGAATTGCTTAGTGTTTCTAGAACTGGCCACCAGACCCTTGAGCACTCACTGGGAGATTCCTTCTCTTATTACAAAAGAAAAAAGGAAAAGGAAAAATGACGTGCTGGAGAACTAGTTCAGAGGTTTAGGTACTTGCCCCTCACATGGCTAACACTAGTTTGATTTTTGGCTCTACATAGAATCACCCAGTGACCCAGGAGTGATCCTTGAGGAAAGACCAGGTGTAAGCCCTGAACATAGCCAGTTGTGGCCTCAGTGTCTCTCCTGCAAAAGAAAGAGGTAAAATAAATGCTAGCAATATACTGTATTTTGTACAATGTGATTTCAACAGGCAACCAATATTTGCAATGTTTGTTAATAAGCACCAAACTAATTCTTGTGCTTCAAAATAAAGTGCCTTCCTTTGCAAAAATGTTGTATTGGAACATATTATTTACGTTTTGTTAAGGGCTCCTTTGACTTTAATGACAGAGTTGATTAGTTGTGACTGAGATCATAGGTCGTATAAATCTCAAAAGTGCTTACTGACATATCTTTTTAGAAAAAGTTTACCTGCTATGTTTTGTTAGAATGATAGAATAATAGTGAATTATTACCCTTCACTTTGCTGGTTCTGTTGCTCAAATATTGTATCATCTTTCAAGAAATATAATAGAAACCTCGAGAAACCCTTTTTGTAGTTTGCTTTTACTTTTATTGAACGCAATTGAGAATTCAGAACTTCTCATTTTCTGCCCTTAATGGCTTAGAAAAGAAAATCGACAGAGGAAGGTGCTTTACAATTATTGATGAATCAAAAGAGAAATTCAAAGAGACTGATAGCTGTGCTGTAATGATATTGGTGAATGTGTCAGAGATATGAAATGGATCATGTGAATAGTATCTCAAATAATGAAACAATGAGGGTTCACGTGATATGATCTATATGAAAATTTTAGAAACTAATAGTGTACCATATATTCCCCCAAACAAAGTAAACCATCAACATTTTATCAGCTAGTCAGTGAATGGGAAATATCTCATCAGGCAACGATTTGCAACAAAGGCCTGGCCTCTGTTATTTGCTTAAAGAAATAGTATTTCTTTCTATTTTATGCTGTGTACTAAAATTTACTTGTTAAAATTTCAATATTTAATTTATTTTAGGATATGAAATATAGCAATTTTGTACTGTTATTCTGTAAATTATTCACTAAATGACAATTATTATTTCTTATAATTAGTGAAGGTGATAATAGTAGTAGTACTAGTAGTATTACTACTACTACTACTAGTAGTAGTAGTAGTAGTATATAAGACCTCAAACATGTTAGACAACTATTTTACAGCTGAGCTGCATCACAGACTAGCAAAATTATCTCAAATTAATTTTTACTTAGCTGGTAACCTATATTATGCTGAAACTTTTCATTGATACACCTAACTTTAATCATAAATTACAAGAAGAAATGAAGAAAAAATTCAGAATAGACAAACTTGTGCAAGGTAGTATTTTTGATTTATATATGTATATTTTATGATGTGTGTATTTTATGATTTATATATATTTATATATGTATAATGTTAATATAATGTCACAGTATTTTTTTTTTTTTGGTTTTTCAGGCCACACCCGTTTGATGCCCAGGGGTTACTCCTGGCTAAGCGCTTAGAAATTGCCCTTGGCTTGGGGAGACCATCTGGGATGCTGGGGGAATCGAACCACGGTCCTTCCTTGGCTAGCGCTTGCAAGGCAGACACCTTATCTCTCGCGCCACCTCAACGGCCCCATGTCACAGTATTTTAAGAATTTGTCTTTGCCTTTTAAGTATCTTGTCTGAAATCTACACAGAATCTCAAACATTCACAAATTACTTTATTGGCTTATTGGATTTTATAAAGAACCTTTCATTTAAACCATGTAACTGATCTTTGCAACTGTTTTGTGCAAAATAACTTTCTCTTAGACAATGAAAAACAATTTAACAATTTAAGCACCCTTCCCTGTATCAGAACTCAGATTTTTGTAGTAATCTAGTCTTGTTTTTCCTTTAATTGCTGTGTTTGCCTTTTACTTTTTATTTTTATCAAACTAAATTTTCTTTAGATGTATTTTAATATACTGAACTTTCATTCTCAGTACTGCAGACTTGCCTAAGGCAATGATAATAGGCAGTGATGTGTACTCTACCACTGAGCCATGTCTCTGGTCTCTTGTTTTTGGACCTTTAAGATAAGAATCAAGTTATTTAAAATTGTTGTTATGTTCCCAGTATATTCCAAATACAGTTACACTGTAGATTAGTTACTAATTTTATGACTTTCAGTAATTCCAGAAGTGAATTAAACTTTTTGCATCATATAAAAATTGACACTAATGTAGTCCTTAAAAATTGTTATTAGTCAAGGAAGAAACAGCACTACTTAAGCATATGGAAGTAGAGATAAACAAATAGCATTACCTTAGAATTACATCAGAAAACAAATAGAATTACCTTAGAGTTACATCAGAAAGAATGAGAACAAGCAGTGCTGTCGGGGATGTGGAGAGAAAGGAACGCTTATTCACTGCTGGTGGGAATGCAGTCTAGTCCAATCTTTGTGGAAGGCTAAATGGAGATTTCTCCAAAAGCTGGAAGTTGATCTCCCATACAATCCAGCTATACCACTCCTAGGTATATGTCCTAGGAAAGCAAAAATACAATACAAATATCCCTTTCTCACACCTATATTCATTGCAACATTGTTTACAATAGCCAGACTCTAGAAACAGCCTAGATGCCCCTCACTATATGAATGTTAAAGAAACTATGGTAGAGATACACAATGGAATATTATGCAGCCATCAGAAGAGATGAAGTCATGAAATTTCCTATACATGGATGTATATGGAATCTATTATGCTGTGTGAAATAAGTCAGAGGGAGAGAGGTAAACATAGAATGGTCTCCCTCATCTATGGGTTTTGAGAAAAATGAAAAACATTTGTGTAATGATTCTCAGAGACAAAATAGAGGAGGACTGGAGGGACCAGCTCCTGATATGAAGCTCATCACTCTTTACAATAGCTAGAATCAGGAAACAACCCAGATGTTCAACAATAGATGAGTGGCTAAAGACACTGTGACACATCTATATAGTAGACTACCATGCAGCTGTTAGAAGAAATGAAGTCATGAAATTTGATTATACATTGATGAATTTGGAAACTATTATATTGAATGAAATAAGTCAGAGTGAAATAGATAAACACAGAATAATCTTATCAGTGGGATTTAAGAAAAATAAGACAGTGTAATAATAGCACCCAGACACAATAGAGATGAGGGCTGAAAGGACCAGCCCATGATAGCAAGTTTATCACAAAAGTGGTAAATGCAGTTAAAGAAATAACTACACTACCAGTTACCTGGACAATGATAGAGAAATACAATGCCTGTCTTGAAGACAGGCAGGTGGAGAGGGGAGGTAGAAATGGGGAGACAATGGTGGCAGGAAAATTGCTTTGGTAAAGGAGGATGTGCATTTTATGGCTGAAACCCAATAGTGAACATATTTGTAACATGGTGCTTAAATAAATAAATTATTAAAAATTAAAATTAATTTGTTTAAATAATATAAGGTATCAAATAATATTCAGTATACACATTTTTTTACTAATAATTATGTCAGAAACTACTATTCTTGAATTGAAATGCCCTTTTGCCAAATTGGTTATTCATCTATTTAGTAAATGCTCAGGCATCATCTCTTACTATCCTTTGGTCAAAGGAGATAGCTGCATTTTTTTTTTTCTTTTTTGGGCCACACCCTGTGACGCTCAGGGCTTCCTCCTGGCTGTGTGCTCAGAAATCGCTCCTGGCTCAGGGGACCATATGGAACACTGGAGATGGAACCAAGGTTTGTCCTGGATCAACTGCATGCAAGGCAAATGCCCTACCACTGTGCTGTTGCTCTGGCCCCAAAGGAGAAAGGTTTTTAATGAAATTTACTCAGACTATTGGCACATATCAAAAAGAACAAGAACAATCACTGCTGGCATGACTGTGGGGAGATAAGAATTCTCATTCACTGTTTGTGGGAATGCCATCTAGTCCAGCCTTCTGGAAAAAATATGGATATTCTACATTTTTTTTTTGGTTTTTCAGCCACACCCTATGACTCTCAGGGTTACTCCTGGCTATTCACTCAGAAATCCCTCCTGGCTTGGGAGACATTTTGGGATGCTGGGGGATTGAACCTTGTTTCATCCTTGGCTAGCACAGGCAAGGCTGATGCATACCACTTGCACCATTGCTCAGCCCAAATATGGATATTCTTTAAAAATCTGGACATTGAGCTCCCATATGACCCAGAAATACTCCTAATAGAAATATATCTTAGGAACATAAAAACACAATACATAAATGACCTCTGCATGCCTATGTTCATAGCAGCACTTTTTACAATAGCCAAAATCTGGAAACAACCCAGATGTCCAATAATAAATGAGTGGATAAAGAAACCGTGCTACATTTATGCAATGGAATACTATGCATACATTAGAAAAAAATGAAATCACAGAATTTGCCTATACATGGATAGACATAGACACTATTTATGTCGAGTGAAATAAGTTAAAGTGAGAGAGATAAACACAGCATAATATCACTCATCTGTGGGATTTAAGAAAAAAAAGACAATATGGTAGTAATACCCAGAGACAATAGAGATGAGGGCATGAAGGACCAGCTCATGATATAAAGTTTACCACAAAATGGTAAGTACAGTTAGAGAAACAACTAAACTAAAATCTAACATGACACTGATAAGGAGAAATACAACGCCTGTCTTTGAGACAGGCAGGAGGAGGGAAA